>JAYRBW010061146.1:0-10474 GCA_036023295.1 Invenusta paracnida | reverse complement strand
TATTGGTCAGATATAAGGACAGTCTAAGCTGAGTTTAAACCAAACCAAGCTAAGCGAGACATTGAAATGGCCTATTAGGTAGCTTATATATATATATATAAATGGCCTATATATACATAGCTTTATTACTGACAATTATATTATGCTTTCAAACTATTTTATCGTCATGACCATGAAAAACGGGAGGAGGCATCTATATTTACGTTATTGACTCTGTCAAATTTCACGGAATTATCATTGCAAATATAATAGAAAAAAAATCTTATTATCTTTAACCACTCACAATGTATGTATACATCATTGGCGTAGAAATGATACACTGAATATAAATAATAAAAATACAATTTATGATTTCTTGGTTTTTAAGTTGGATCAACTTTTAAAGAATGTACCCAGTTTCTATATTTCTATGTAACGATTTCAGCGATTCCAAATTTAAAAAACTCTTAGCACAAATTGACCTTATTGACAAAGTTAAATGCCATATACCTCGAGATCTCCTACATTGGACCATATCTTCATTAGAAAGTGTACAGTCAATTTCTACCCGTCTTATTATGATATTTGACCTAGTCTATTGATTCCTACTATGGCAATTCTTGTCATCGTTCCGAATTATCGACGTACAGTAGACTACTATAAAGTCATTCTCAGTTATAATCGCCCCCCCCCCATTGATTGGTTTCGCGAACTTCTATTCATCATAAATTAGTATGAATTCTATCATTCAGATATCGCTTTAAATAATGAATTTAATCTGTTCTACGAACTTATTCAGTCTACTATAGATAATATTCCTAAAGTTAAAATTGATATGTATACTACAGATAATCCTGACTCATAAAACCTATTAATAAGCCCTTATTAATCTTAATTAGAATTACTTTCTGTGTGAACTTCCCGCTCTATTATTACTTCAAAGAAAAAATCAAATTGAAAATCCCCATGACACACTCTTAAACACAGAAATAAAAAATAAAAAGAGTGATTTATTATGGTATATCACTAAAAACATCTCAGGTTCTATATACGAGATATTTATATATTATTTTTACAATATCTATTGTAAAAAACAAAAGCGAGTACGGGTACGGGTACGGTATACACGAACGTACTGCCAGTTTGAACAAAACATATCGGTTGCATATAAGCAGTAAATATAAACATTATACTTATGTTATTTATAAACTTAGAATAATTTTATTAATCTCCTTTTTAAATACATTTAAAGATTTAGAGTTAACAGCAATATTTGATTATGTATTCCAGATTGGAACCACCCTAACAGAGAAAAGGTATTTCTACAGTTACAATTTATTTTTTTATTTATACTTAATTTATGATATGGTAACTCATTTAGTTCTTCTAAATCCTCAAAAACACTAATTATATTTATTTCAATCATCAAGATGCTTATATCAGCATAACTGACGAGCATACTGATCCTGATATTATCGACGATAATTGGGTGTCTGATATATTTCTGAGCATATCTAACAATTTAAGTATGTTAACTAAGAGGTCTATACTAGAAATTTTGGTAGCAAGCAAATGTCATACTAATATCTAAAACTTCCCTTACAAATATTCGTAACTTCAGACATATTTCATTTCCACTGTCAGCATAAACTTTTAAAAAGAATTGTTCTTAACTACATCAATACAACTTTTCTTGGTAGATACTAGGAATACCAATACGGGTTCCGTCCAAAGTCCTCAACCAGCTGTCCTTTAATCTTCATGAACAACTTACCAATAACGAAGCTGTTAGATAACAAAGATATTTCAGGATCGATCATTATCAGCATTAATTTAAGTAAAACTTTTGAAAAAATCTCTCACACCAAATTAAGTTTTTGTCTCGGTTTTCTTTCAGTACATGCGGAATCACAATCTTCATCAAAGGTTACCTCTTGAAAGAGATGTTCAAAGAACTTAACTTGGTACTTTTGAAAGTAACTATCTTGATGTTCCTTCAGGTGTTCCTTAAGGAGGATATTTCTATTTGTTCTAAGTCTTCGTTTCCTCACACAGACCCAAAATCTCTCAACTGGAAGGATCTCAACTACACTGATAACGTACAGATTATATTGTCTTATAAAAGTGATTAAAACACCAATATATGCAATCTTGAAATTCAAAATCGTTTTAGCCGATGTCTCCAAAATGGATTCACGCTCAATTAAGCCAAAACCAAAACGATCTTTCAAGCCTACTTTGTATTCTGTTATCATTGAGTGGAGTTAAACTAATTCGCTGAACACGACTTTTATTTAAAACTGGGATAAAACTTCCATATGGAAATCAGTATTCGCTCTTCTTCAAAATGTGCTTCAAATATTGCCTCCGAATTGTGAGACGCTTCCTGCCTTATAAAAACTTATCTAGATTTATTCTGCTCATATCATATCTATCTTGGAATACTATTCTGAAGTCTCTTCATTTGTGATTTGTGTAAACAAATTTCAAGCTAACAATCTTGAACTTATTGTAAAAAGGTGTAATCGCATTATATATAGTAACCTTTGCCATCAATTCTGTCTTCCTTCACTCGATGCTAAACGTAAAAACAGGAGCATAAACCTTTTCCACGAAACTATTGCCAATCCAGATAACTATAGCAGAGACTATAGCAAAGACTTGTCCATTCTAAAAACATCGATGTCTCCTTCTGTAGAACGCGAAAATGTGTATATTTCGTTCACTACTATTTTAGCCAATAATACTTACTATTACCAATTAAAATTAATTTAAACAACCCTCACCATTCATTCCTGATTTTGTTTATGTTGGTTACTTTTTAATAATTTCGCATATTCATGTATACTTTTTTATCTTTCTTTGATTTATATTTCTTTATTGTTTGATTAAACTGTGTTCACTTTCATTTTATTTGAATCATGGCTGGCGGAAGACCTCGTGCTCCTATTTTTATAACCCTAAACACTCAGCCTACCGTCAATTTACTGAATCAATTTATTAATCATCGTTCCCTAGTGACTTTAACATCAGACCTACGTACCACAGTCAACTGGTTGGCAGAATATCGCCTCGTCAGTAACAGTTTCAACTGCGATCGTTGTGATGAACCGTTTCGCTTAACTGCATTTACTCAGATGGCTTCAGATGGAAGTGTAGGAATTGTAACTTCGTGAAGACGCTTCTACTTCTGGAGTCAGGATACCGACCTCAAGATGATCTCTCTAGAGGCCAAATAACTACGAAAACACAGCCATCGACTGGAGCAACTTTCTCCGTGAAGTCTGCTTCTTGTGGGTCGCTAACAACCCAGCTCTACTCGGTGGTTTTGATTCTGTCACTCTTCAACCCAAGATAATCGAAGTAGACGAGACCAAACACGCATTTCTTGTTGAGGTGCCCAATAGGACGGCAGTGACGTTGACTCCTATCATCCAGAATCATTGTGCTTTAGGTTCTGTCATCGCAACCGACCAGTAAGCTGCCTACAACAACGTCGCAAACTTGCTTCAAGGTTTTGGTCATATAACGGTAAATCACAGCCAGAACTTCGTCAACCCACAAGACCCAATGGCCTACACACAGGGTATCAAGTCGTTTTGGTCTCACGTGAAGAAGAAGCTCAAGAGGATCAATGGAACGCGTCGGGAATTGTTCGACAGCTACCTCCATGAGTTCGAGTGGCGATGGATGAACGACACCTTCCGCACTTTAGAGGGCAAGGCCTTCCAGAAGATTCTTGCCTCTATAAGTGAACAATATCCTTTGTAACTTTTTTTAACGTTTTTTATAAGTGAACAATATCCCTTATAACTTTCTTTACGTAATTTTTTTTAAATACATAAATAAAATTTATTTATTTTAGATTTGATGTATTATCGCAATTCTGAAAAAAATTGAGTTTGGGACCGTAAAATTCGATATCGCCATAAATTGTTATGCTTTGTAAAAATTACATTTTAAAAATGAAAAGAAATATGAAAAAATGTCATAGCTGTAATGACATTCTTTAATATTTTATCATAAGAATGAGGCCAAAATTTGTTTCAATCGGTTAGTTATTTAATCATTTAAACTTAACTATTAAATTATATATAAACTTATATATATAATGTAAAATAAATATCTAAGGTATATACATTGACCTAATCTATAAAAAGGTCAGAATATTATTATGCGCATTTAATATATGTTATGGAGAATTATTTAAACATTTATAAAAATAGATACAAATGACAGTGCATATATACAAACACATTTATTATAATATATTAATGAGACTGTAAACGTGCTCGAAGTATTTATAAATATTCTTCAATTTTTTTCTTTTAAAATAACAACGCTTACTGATTGGCAAATAGTTTGATGCTGCACATTGGTTGGTGGAAATATGAAACCAAATATTAATAATTCTAAGCAAAGTTTCATCTCAAAAGATTTCCAGACTATGAAATTCACACATTTCATAATTAGAGAGTATAGGTGTTAAAATTTTATTTTTTAGTTTAAATTTCTTGTTGAATTAGAGTAATAATTTTGTAAATAACATTATTGCATAATTTATTCGTAAAACAACTATTCTCTAAATCTACAGTGTGAATACATAATGTTCTTCGCAATATTACTATTACTATTCGATAATTCATATATCACACGCGGTATTTACGTCTACCAGACAGTAGATTTGATGAGATGTCTTCCCATAAATATACGCATAATAAATAACCATCAGAATTTTTCTGCAAACAGTCTTATCTCATGTGTTGCAGAATGCCAAACACAAAACAGCTGTTTCTTCGTCTTTGATGGCATCGAAATATGTCAGTGTAATTTCTTTCCAAAAGAATCTCTAACCTCAATCTCAGATGATTATTTTAAATTCTCAAAGACTTATGAAAGCATATGGTTGAAACGAGTATGTCCAACAACAGACTTTTCGAGCGGAAATAAGAATTTTTTTGTGTTGAGGAAAATTTTGAAGTGGTCGGATGCTCGTAGTGAATGCATTCAAAATGGAGGAATGCTGGCTGAGCTGACCTCACTCAATGATCAAGATGCCACCCTGAACTGGATGAGGAACAATACTCAAGGTTATGTATGCATTTTATCAAAAGTCAACGAAATTTTTTTAGTCATTCCAGTTTACCTAGTAGTTTTATATTCAGTTTTTTCTTCTAACGGGCTTTTTTATTTTGTACCTTCCTATCCATTCAAAATTTGGCTATATATGATCAAACATAGCAATAATAAGATTGTATATCACCTTTCTTTGGTTACAATATGTAAAATTACTATTTTCAAAGTGTTTTACTTATCATATTATTGATAGGTTATACCTAATAATTATACTCAGTAATATTATTCATCCTCCTACAAAAATAACTCAGATAACCTATTTCTATAACTATTAAATCACAATTTTCAAGCTAATAAAAACATAAACATGCTTTCCAGTAGCAAAAATAATCCATAAAATTCTATTAGTTCTAGAAATCCAAATTTGCTATGACAGGGTAACTGCTATTGGCTTTCACAACTTTCTGTCACCAGTCAGGCATAAATTTAAATGGATTATTGTAAAAATCTGCTGTTATTTCTCAAGATTATAAAATACATTACAGAATATTATTTATAAAATTAATGTTGCTTTCAGGCTATGTTATTCCTATACACTCTTTCTACATAATATAATATTGGAATATGTTCGTGTGTGCATATAATGTTGGGACAAATATTTATATATACCTATATATTAGTACAATACATAATAGGCCGCAATGGGAAAATTGATAAATTGTTTAGTTGTATGATCCACCATCTACTTACCGTTTACATTTTGAAGAATATTTCTTAAATGAAAATTATTAAAAGCTAATAAAAAGGATGAAACAATAAATGAGAATCAATTCATAAATTTTGTATACATATATAGTTATTGTTTACAAAGGTTTATAAGATAACATCTCAAGAAGCTATTTAATTATTCATAAGTATCTCATAGGTTGTATGCTCGGCTGCTAGTAAACATACAGTTGAGAAGCATACGCTAACAAACAAAATATGCTTGTGGCTGTTTTTTGCTGTTTGTGGCTGCTTGTAAATAAACAATAATAGTTTTTTTAATAGAACTTCACATTAAAGATATCTTAATATGTTACGTTTAATATGAAATGTTTGTCACATTTCTTGCTGCTGCTTGAGACAATTTCATTTAGTTTTAAAAATATAAGAAAATAATTTTAATTAAGATAAGGTAATGAGTAGATTCATAAGGTTATTTTCTTCTAAAAATCATTCGCATAAACTGCAAAAACCTAGAATAAGTATATAGAAAGGCACCGATATTTCATAGTAAAATATGTTACCAAAATCAATATTTTTCCAGTTTTCGATATTATAATTTATATATTTTAATGTTTGCATACATTTAGCTAGATTAATTTTCTTCATTTGTTCTCCTTTTTTATTATTTTATCGAATAAACGAGTGTTTATCCATTTATCTTAACCAACAACTTTCTTATAATACGCCAGTTATTTCATTTCTCTTCAGTTAGTGTGAAGGACAAGTTTGGCGTTAATGTTTCAATCACATCATAAAATCATTAATAATCAATTACTATAATTTATCACAATGTTGAATATAATTAAGCATACTGGTAATTTCCTTACAGATTTTCGAAACCTTCTCAGTCGCCATGTCTACACAAGCGCTTCAATCATTGGACTCTTCACTTTTATTGGAGGCGTGAAGTCGTCGAAAGACTCCCTCTGGTACTGGTCGACAAGCGGTAAACTAGCCGCAATTCCACCGTTAAGATTATCAAACAACGCTGGTGAATTGTTTCTTTCACTAGTTGTGGGAGTTGATCTCAATTATATTCTCCTTCCCAGTTCATCCAGTTTTAAACCTGGTTTTAATGATGTCACGATTAATCACAAGTATATGCCAGTGTGTGAGTGCTTAAGAATTTAATCTATTTGACTGTAATATAAATGTGTAATCAACTACATTAATATATTAATTGTTATTATACATTTAAAGTATATGACAAGCATATAAAACGAAGATACTCATTTTGATTATCACTTTAAAGAAATGCGATTTTATAATAATTATGTTATTTCGTAACTCTTACATATAGCTAATAAATTATTTATTACTTGTTTACTTGTTTAGGTACTTGTTTACTTGTTTACTTGCTTACTTGTTTACTTGTTTACTTGCTTACTTGTTTACATAAATATATCTGAATAGCTAAACATGACTTCTCACTTTGCCATATTTCATTTTATCTAACAGCAATTATTATTCTGTAATAATAGTACTTTAGTATTATATTATAATAACCTTATAATAAATTATAATAACATTTTATTAGAACAGCTAGACTTTTACCGATTGTTTTAAAAATTTGCACCAGTTGATAGTTTTAATAATATAGAAAACATTCTGAGGATAAATATTAAAAGTTGAAAGTCACATTAAGTTCTAATATGTAAATAATATCGATAATTTTAAAAGTTGAAACTAATAATACAAAAATAATAATATAGAAACTTGTTATGATATATGATATATGTTTATGATTTATGTGATAACACAGTTATAATATATTTTTTGAATTAAAATTTAATACTAAAAAGTAGCAGGGATGTGCATCTTCTGAACACACACCCCTACCATCTCTTAACAAATAATAATATGGGTTTAACCAATGGCAGGACATGAGCAGTATAAACGAACGCGCACAAATGTCCAAGATCAATTCGCTTTCACCGAGCTACTAAACTGCTATGTGTCCTTGCATTTTTCATAATGTTCTTTCGCAATAGCGACTTTCAAGAATTTGAACATTTTCTTAAATAACTACTTGATATTGATTAACAACAGCAGCACAGCAGCACAAGATACCCAACCTTCAGCCTCGGCACGGTGTGCTGTGCCATCCGGCGGGGAGTTGCACAATCCCCCCCTGCGGTGTGCGAGAACGCGCCCCACCGGATGGAACACGAATGGGTACGAACACAGCAAAGGGGGAAATGCAATCTACCGACAGAACCAAAGCCCCAGTGTTTTTTGGGCAACCAGAGGTAGGAGCCCAGCGACCTATCTCTGGTTAATAAGAATGCGCGCTGGAGACATCGAGTCCAATCCGGGACCGGTAGCGAAGACCTGGACAAATTGTAAGAAAACCATCGCAAAAAACACAACACCCCTCTCATGCCTCACCTGCAAAGCCTACTCCCACAAAGCATGCAGTGGGCAACCGAGATACCATACAGACAAAAACAAGCATTGGAAATGCAATAACTGTTCCAACGACAACCTAAACGCCGCCCCCCCCCACAGGGTAGAGAAAACAGAGATAATGCTGATGATAAGACGAATTGCGACATTTGCAAGAAATGGATGATGAAAAGCCAGGATATGATATGCAGCGAGTGTGGTAAGACAGTACACCAGACATGCACAGGCATTAGCAGTAGACTACAAAGAGAAAACTTTAGAAAAAACGGTAATTGGAACTGCAATGAATGCAGAGCAGAACTTACCAAGAAGCATCCTAGAACGATCGACCCACATAACTTAATAGGCACCGATAAGTTTAAAATTGTACAATGGAACTGCGACCACCTCCAATCTAAAATACCAGAACTAGAATTGTTCCTGAAGGAAGAGGAAGCCGACATCGTAGTAATCCAAGAAACTAAGCTTAGACAAGAAGACAAGAGCCCTGCTATCGCAGGATATGACACTATCAGGAAAGACAGAAGAAGGAAAGACCTTGCGAGAATGGCCAGAGGTGGCGGATTGATAACGTTGATCAAGAATGACTTTAAGTACCAATTATTACCAAGTGACGACTATATCAAAGAGGAAGAACATAACAACTGCGAGATTCTCATAACCCAGGTCATCGGGAAAAACGGTAGCACGCTAAACCTCTGTAATAATCTGTACATCCCACCCACAAACAGCTGCAGTAACAACGACATTATCAACAGCAGCATCAACAAGCTCCCCAGCGGCGAGAATTGGCTGATACTAGGAGACTTTAACGCTCACCATGAACTATGGGACAACGAAGTCCAAAGGGACAGCAGGGGGGAAAAGATAGCCGAATGGATTGAGAATAATGACATGATGGTAATTAATACTGGTGAACCAACAAGAAGAGGCAGAGGCGTGGACACGAAGTCCACCCCAGACATCACAGTATGCCACGAAAACCTAGCCAACCAGCTAACGTGGAAAACGGTGAATAAACTCGACTCCGACCATCTACCTATCGTGATAGAAAAAGACTCCAGCACCCCAGATGATAAAAAGAGAGACAGGTACGTCTGGAACTGGAAGAAAGCCGAATGGGAAGGATACAAAGCGGCCGTGTCTGCGGAGATAAACAGCAACACGATACAAGACGAAACAAACGTCAAAAAGCTGGAGGTAAAAATCAGACAGACCATAACTAAGGCGGCCAATAAACATACCGGGTGGAAAAAACTAAGAACTAAAAACATCAGCATCCTGGACGAGGACATCAAAAAGAAATCGATACCAGAGATGAACTAAAACAGAATGAATCCGCCAGCAATGGAGAAATAATAGAACAGGAGAAGAAGTTAAGAAACCTAATTAGAGATAAGAAAAGCCAGACCTGGAAGGAAAGTGTTGAGAATAGTAACAGCAACAGTAAAATGTGGAAACTCCTGAAGAGACTGAAAGATAAAGGTAACAAAGAACAAAAGGGCTGTATACTTATCCACGAGGGGAAAGCCCATGTCAGCGATAAAGCCAAGGCCAATGCATTCGCAGCAGAATACGCAAGCGTATCCAAACTAAAAATCCCCCAAAAATACAGTACTATTAAACGAATCAACGCTAAAAAACTAAAATTATACGGACCAGACAGTGCAGACAGCCAGGAGATAAATCTGAGCGAGGCCAAAGCAGCCCTCAACAGTATGAACCAAAATAAAGCAGCAGGCCCGGACAATATACACCCGAGACTGTTGATAAATCTACCTGACGATGCTATCATACAATGCACGAGACTTATGAATCTGTCCTTTGAACAAGCAGAAGTTCCCCAAAACTGGAGGAACGCCAGACTGATACCAATACTAAAAAAGGACAAGAGCCCTGAAGACATCTCATCATACCGACCCATTAGTCTCACATCAACCATGGGAAAGTGGATGGAGAGAATCATCACAAATAGACTAATCTACATTATGGAGTCTAGAGGCTGTCTGAACCAGGCGCAGGCAGGGTTCAGACCGAACAGATCAGTAGAAGACCAATTACTTAGACTCACCCAAGAGATCAGTGACGGGTTCGAGAATAGAAAAAAGACAGTGTTGGCACTTTTCGACTACGCAAAAGCATACGACAAAGTATGGCGAGACGGCCTGATCCTAAAACTCCACTGCATGGGAATCAGCAATAAGATTATCCGATGGATCCGCATATGGTTATCCAATAGACAGGC
>JAYRBW010061144.1:0-10477 GCA_036023295.1 Invenusta paracnida | reverse complement strand
TACGAACTCAGTCACGTGACCTTCTCGCCCCCCCCCCCGCGCATCTCTCGACCAATCAAAATCGAAAGAGACTTCAGCCAATGACAGGGCCCGCACAGTATAAAAGGAAAGCGCGCGTTCTTGTAAGAATGTGTCTATTTAAACAGACTCTGCGCCAAATTCAAATTTAAAAGTGTGCGGGATATAAAAAAACAGTTCGTCTCCTAGTAACGTAAAAATTGAGCGCGTCATTCCAATTACGAGGGAATTTCAAATTTTGTATGCATCATGACGTTATTAAATACGTGGGAATATTTTAATTAAAAGTGGAATTATATACCAGTATTAAATAGTATTTAAGGGAAAACTTTCTGAACACCCATATTTAATACTTTTCAATTAATCAGAGGCAAACCATAATCATGTGACAATTATTCATTAAATACATATATACTACTAGTCTTAAATGTTAGTAGTATAGAAATAAAATGACTGTATTTGTAAAAATGTGTCTATTTAAACAAGACTCTGCGCGAAATTCAAATTTTGAAAAAAAAATTAATTAAACGCTAAATTATGTACTAGTATTAAATCGTATTTAAAGGAAAAAGTTACGAAAACACGCCTATTTAATACTCTTCTATTAATCAGAGGCAAACCATAATCACGCAACAATTATACATAGGTTACATAAATACTACTTGTCTTATATTTCAGTGGTATAGCTATATATAACTGTATTTTGAGAAAATTAATTAATTGCTAAAATATATTACTAAACTCCTAAATGATTCCCCATATAAATGCTAAAAATGTCCTAAAGATATGCTAAACTCCTAAATGAATCCCTTAATGTATGCTAAGAGTTCCCTAACGGTATACTAAAAATTTGCTAAATATATCCTAAAAATTGCCTAAACTCTTAAATGATTCCATAAGTACATAAGTAAAAATGACAAGTTTATCCATAGAAACATATATTCTGTTATAACAAGCAAAATATCTCAGTACAACAGTTAACATTTACATATCGGCAGAAGCATTAATAAATGTATCTTTGAATAACTAAGCATCATCATAGTTAAGACATAGTCATAATAGAGATAAGTATTAATTTTCCTCGTCGGATGTATAGTTCTCCTTTTCATCTGTATTCTCTTCATAAACGCACACCTAATTTATTGTTATTTCACCAACAGTTTCATGCACTTGGTTTTTCAAGATCTACCAAGTTCCTTTTATTGCCTTCTCCAAAGTAGAGCTCATAGTAGCACGGTTACTGCTTATTTTTTCAATTCATTAAAGTAAATATAAAGAAGCTGCAAGCCATCGTCTTTGTTACATTTATCTATAAAAATAAGAATCTCCAACATTCTACCCTTCACAAATTTTTTCAATATCAGATAGGGAAGCCTGATTTATCTCGTCTTTTGTCCTGTTCTAAAAAGAATATATTTAATTAAATATGAATGTCTGATATCAAGCTTGGCAACATCTTTATAGTGTCGTAATTTGTTGTTTTCGTCATTGATATTTTCAGCTTTTGACTCAACGTTATCATCCTCCTCCACATCTGCAATTTCTTGTTCAGGCTGTTTCCCCCACATAGTTTGGGTATTGAACATGGTTCATTCTATATATGTAGAAATTTGTATTTTCCTGTTTAAAGACATATCCTGATGTTACAAACATAGAATGCTTACTTACCAGTTTATAACTAAAGAGAGATGGATTTTCTCCCATGACATTATGCTAGTATGATAGTAGTAGGGCCGACTATGTGAGGAAAAACCCCTTTTGTTGAGAATATACTTTGGAATCATGATATACTTTTAATAAGCAACTCCTACACATTCACTGGTTCAGTGGTTTACAATACAAGCCCCCAGTTGACTTGGAAAGACAGATTACCATATACGATGGTGTTCCTACAGCAGAAATAATACTTCTCATCAAACCGTTTGATGTTGTCGTCATTGATGACTTGATGGAAGAAATAAAATCATCGACAGTTATAACCTCTCTATTTACAAGATTGGTGCATCACCTACCTTGCTTTGCAATAACGATGACACAAAATATGTTTATGGCAGGTAAAGAAGTCCGCACACAATCGCTTAATACTCGCTTAATTATTTTGATAAGCTGAGATGTTGTTTAAGTGTGGAATTATCACTGGTTTATATGTACTATTTTCAATTTGTTGCTGATAAATGTCTCAATATAATGTGTCTTGTACGTGTAGTGCGCGCGATAAATTATTCTATATGAAAGAAATCCATTATATCATGTTTTAAAATTCTTAAATTAAATTAAATTATATGAAATGATAATTATTTGTTTGAATGCAGAATGTCTCCCTATTTTATCATATTAAACAAGTATGCACAAGCAATTGTAAACATAACAAAACATTCTGAACGCCTATAGGTTTATTACTGAGATTTTTCGTTATTTTTTAGTAAAGGAAATATACAAATGTAGAGCTAATGTATTCAACTTAAGTTATTTGGACATGCTTAAACGTTTGTAAAAGTAAATCAAAATGGTGTCAACCTTAAAAAATATTATCTAGTTAAATACACTTTATTTTGAAGTAGTATAAGTCATTAATTGCCTATATTATAGTGCGCGCGATAAATTGTAATAGCTACTTTTACAGATCTCAGGTTAATAGATCTGAGGTCAAACTACTTGGTTTTAGTGTATTTTTTTAAATTATATTCTTGATTATAAGCACCTAAATATTTCTACTCGTCTCTGTCTAATTTTCTGAAGGTCAAAAAAATTTAATAAAAAACGTCTAAAATAACTTTATCTACTGACACAATCGGTTAGCTAGATGTAATAAACATGTACGTTCTATTCCGTTTCAGGTTTTGTAATTTGTATAGCTTTCTGATTATGTAAGAATTTTTACAACTTTTTGCATAATTTAGAGTAACTATAATTTTCACAATTCCAGTTTTTACGTTTGGTTTCTAATTTTAATACTAGTGAAGCACATTTACATATCTCGATTTTTACAGAAATTGATCCATTTATTTCAAATGTGTATATATACAACCACACCGGAAAGAAACGCGGCACTTTGTTAAAATATAAACATTCTTATTAAAAGTGTGATATTCAATGATAAAACAGATTACAAAATTATATTTCATAATAATGTTGTCGTTATGTCATATGACGTCATAATATGATGTACCTATATAATGTATAATTAATATGAAATTATACATATTATAAATATAACATTAAATTTAAAATTGGTTTAAAATAGTTTAAAATGTTTAATAAAATGGGTGTTGTGTTTGTTTCCGGCGGTTGTTTGTGTGTATTTGTATGGATTAAGCCAATTGAGATAAATGTTAAAGGTCTAATTGATTGGTACATTGTTTATAGACGAGACGTTTAACCCTTTAAATGAGATTCTTATGCAAGTCTCTCTCTCTCTCTCTCTCTCTTGTATGTATGTATACCTTCGTACATATCAATCACACCCACAAAGTAGATATAAAGGTAATAAGGCTACTCGAGTGACCATGTCATCACAGGTAAAGGAAGGAAAGCGGTGGTCGGTATCATTCCTCAATAACAACAACAGTTGGTACCTACAGTTTACACATGTACATATATTACATATAACAAAGACATTGGAAGTAAACTGCCAGATTTGTTCTCTCTGCATTAAAACTCTAATCTCTGATCACACAATGTTCCTGTTCGTATACAGTCATTCATCATCTTTGATATATTATTTACGATTTATAATTGAATGCATTAATGATTTCTGATTTGACCTTTCAGTCTGCAGACTAATCATAAATTGCGTTCCAACTAATAAGTACAATAAAATGGAAAGTTTCAATAATTTCGGTTGCACCATATATTTAATTAAACACTTACATCAGATTTAAGACTTAAGTCTTCTCATTTTTGTCTTCTTCCTCATCAGCAGATATTTTTTAAAGTTTATTCATATGAAAAGATCTTTTCGCATGTCTCAGTACACTCACACAGAAAATGTTGTTCTGAGATTGGAACAGATGGGGACTGTTGTACCACTGAAGAAGGCTGATTGCATTTTTCTCAAAGGGAGCATACACCGACGGTCGAACTCAAGACCATATATAGCTCAAGACTATATTTGTTAAGTTAATGTTGACAATATGTGAGTAAGTGCTCATCATGAAATAACTGACAATATATGTACATACTCAATATGATGGAGATAGTCAAATCATTTATAAAACATTGTATACAATCTTCAGCATATTTCCTATCAGTCATAGCATCAACCATACTGTGCAAAAAATTACATGCATTACCTGCATATTATAGGCATCAATTATATATCAATTGACTAGAATTGACCCGCTATTTTTTATTTCAATATTGTTATTTTAAATAAATATGGGTTTTTTAAATTAGACTTCATAAATGTATATTTGAGATTAAACAATGTCCTAGATGTAGATTACTCAATAGAATAATATTTAAATTTTAACTGAAAAAGATACAATTATCATGAAAGATCAAATTGGTGTAAACAAGGTAGGTATGCATAACACTAGTCCTAATTATTTAAAAATAAAATGGAGCTGTAAAATATAGCATTGAAATTGAGATAGATATAATAGTAAAGATTGTCGGTTGATTCCGACATCATTGGATAAAACAGCAAAATAATTTTAAAAATTGCCAATGAAATGGCATTATTTTCTATTCTTGGGAAAATTATGTAACAAATTGTCCATATTTATAAGAGAAAAAAGGTTTTTCGTTATTCGATGTCTTATCCATCAGACACCAATCCATATAATAAATTAAATTATACGAAATAATGACAGCGAAAGGCAAATAATAAATTCAGTGAATCCAAAACCAAATCAGCATATATAGATGATAAAGAGCAGTCAGATATGATTTTCTTGAATTATCAATTTGTATGAAGTAATGACGAAATAAATATTCAATATGCAGATAGCAGACTTGATATAAAAATGGTTATAACTTTATATTTACAAAAACGAAATAAAATCAATAAAAACAACATTTATTAATATAGCGCCATATGTTTCTACGAACAAACTGACGGCATTGCCATGGGTCTCTTAGAGACCCAACTCTCGCTAACCTTTTCATGGCTAACCTTGAATACATAGTTTTATATTCCTTCGACTCTCCACCTAATGTGTATCTTAGGTATATATTGATCTTCCTAATTTAGATCTTGCTAATAATATGTTGTGTCATATTAACACATAGCACTCTAACTAAATAAATACGAGTACCAACATATGATGCCGATATTTCGGATGTCTTTTTCAAGGTATTATTCGAATAATACAAATGAAATGCGCTTGATTTTTATAATTATGTAGGTACATACACCACTGAAACATACAGCGAACAATAACGAAACTCTAGTATATAACTGTTTATATGTCAGACCATGGACATCTATCGCCAAAGACCCACAGAGATCGAAGCAGTTCATTGTGTATATACAAAGAATGTTAAAAACGTGTAATTAAATATATTAAAAGTAGCTATTTTATTATTTTATTTCCAGTTATAAGACAGTCTTTGAATAAATTGAAATACGTAGATTCGTGAGCCAGACACATAGTATACCAGTTATTACTATATAGTAGCCTGAATACACTCAAGAAAATTTGTTGGGAGTTTTGTATTAGATAATGCAAACTGACTTTATATTGTATAGCATTATATATAGGTAAAGTTAATTAATGTAATTTAGGTACTAAATTTGAACAGTAGCGTGTGACAATCAAATTTGGGCGAAATATTGGCACAATATATTATATTACATTGTACATATAAGTATGATATTGATAGTGAAAATGCAAATGCAAATGCAAATGCAAATTGAAGTAAATGCAATTAAACAATTCAATAGATGTTTTAAAATGTCTCATTTTTTATGACAAATAACTACTTTAAAATTCGAGCGCTTTTCTAGAAATGGGTATTTTAGGAAAGAAATTACTTAAGTGAGAATAATGATTGTAAAATAAATGTAAACATTTTATTTCCGATTTTCATCTATTTATGGTAAGCCTATTATTTATTTACTCTTTTGACAATAGAACTTACGCCATTGACATACTAATGTACAGGGTGATTCATAAGTGCCTACGACATAGAATTATATAAAAATACTATCTATTTTACTTCATTTGTTATTAGTTTCACATTTATGGTTACTGTCATAGACAGAGAATTTTATATAAATACTATCTATTTTACGTCATTTACATCATTTGTTATTAGTTTTACACCCTTGGTTACTATCTATGGTAAATCAATAATTTATTTAAATAGATTTCAAATAATATTATTGCATTATTGCATTATGATTGACCAGAGTACCTATACCTTAGAGTTTCGAATTTTAGCTGTTGTATGGTATCATGAATCTGACAAAAACATAGCAGGAGTGAGACAATTAAAGAAACGATTACGAGATAGATTTAATGATGAACCACCAGACATGCATATTATTAGAACGTGGGAGGAGAAGTTGTTTGAAAGTGGTACGATTTGGGATAAAAAGCGGCCTGGGCGACCAAGTGAACGAGGTAATGAAATGTGATGCTATGTCGGCGAGATATCTCATTGGCCCATTCTTCTTCACAGGCGGGGTAACTGAAGAATGCTTCAGAATGAGTTTATCCCGGCATTACAGGAGAAAGGAATAAGATTGTTGCCCAAAAAATCAAAAATGTTGCTAGATTAAAAGAAATCATCGCGGAAGTTTTCGAAATTTTCCAGAAGACTGGCTCAAGTCGATCGACAATCGAACTTTTCGACGAATGTCGTTGAATGTGTATAGAAAAGGGCGGCTTACAGGTTGAACCCTATGATAAATAAATGACGATATTGTTGTATTTTATTGCAGATATGTATTATGTATTATATTTAACAATAATACAAAACATTTGGATTATTATGATTGTCTTTTTTTAATAAAATTATATGTCTTAGGGACTTATGAATCATTCTGTAGATGTATTATAAGTTGAGATTGTTGTTTATTTTGTGAAATGTTCAAGTTTATTCGGCGACCATGGATTGTTCCAGTACAACTAATAAGTCAAACGCACTTCAGTTGATAGACAAAAACTTAGTCAAGAGGTGAAGGTTCGATTCTTGCTCTGAACTGATGGCGACATTATTACCCTCAAAACTGGTTTACCGATGGATTACACTATTTTAATGGTTCATGTATAAGAAGTTTACGTATAATTCTCAAGAAATTGTTGTATAGGATTTAGAAATTCTAAAAATATTGTTTTAATAATGGAAGCTTGAATACAACTTTTTAAGCTAAAGATAATACTTCATTTTATTATTACATTTTAGGACTCTTGAAAACATTTAAATACAGAATTTTCATTCAAATACAAAAGATGATCAAAAGCAAGTATTTCCAGTTTACCTTTCTTGTTGATTCACTTCATTCATTCCAGCATTTGGATTCTGAAAATATCAATGAAGAAGGATATATTCACAATTAAATACTGAAGATTAAATTCCATATTTACTATTCGTTAATGTTATTCGGACCCTGTCGTCCATTGTATTTCAACTTTGTAGATGAATAATTTTATTTGTGTTTGTGTGCAGTTTTATGTTTGTTTAATGTCTAATTTTAATGTCTAATTTTAATTAGCTTTAAACGTAATTGGAACTTTTCGTCTGAACCTTTGTAATGCATAACAGTAAGCAAAACGCATAATTGTTCCTTGTAGTGACCACTTCAAACCATGAGAGATGTTCACAGAAGTATAAAAGCACGAAATTAGTCTTTAGAAGCTTTACCTAAAGCTTCATCAAATTGACCAAGTTGACCTCGACCTGTGTAATCTTTTTGAACTTTGTCAGATCAATATTGACAGAATAAGTCAAGTGTGTGTAATATATATAGAAATATCGCATTATTATCTTGACAATTAACATAGCCATTAATCATATATCACGTTGCCGCATGGGGATTGTTTGGCTCTAAAAAGTGGTCCGTGTGAAAATCGATATTCCAATGTATTTGACTCCGTTGCAAGGTGAGGTCCTTGACAACCGAAACCATGTGGAATCGCAAAGGGTGCCTAGAACAGTCTACATCTAAAGAATGCTCAAAGATTTAGAAAATCGATAAAAATTTGTGAATTTGGTAAAAGAAACAAAATTTAAAGTAACATATTTCGATATCAAAAGGCTCAAAATATACTATTTTCCAATTAAAAATAATTGCCGCCATCGTATAGTCGATGAATTGGGACCGGCTTTAAGTCTTTAGATGGTTTTTAGTGGCAACAAATTCTAGCCTTAGTTGGTTCCATTTTTGGGGTCTCTGAAAGGGGACTCTGTCAATATCTTTGGAATGTAATAGAAAGCGGGAGAACTTAAGACTTATTCTTGTAATTGGCTCTTGTTTGAATCATGAACATTTCAAGCTATACAAGTGCTTTCAATTTTTTTCTTTACCAAATGTGCGTAACTAAATATATTTTCTTCAACTTTGTTTATAATCTATATCTAGACATCCATTTGGCAATTTACAAAAATTCTTCAATTCATTCAATCGATTGAGAATATCGAGATTCACATGGACCAATTTTTTGAGCCTACACTGTTACCCCGGCAACGGGATATTTTAAACAGCTATTCTTGCGTACTAGTGGAAAAAGGGCGTATAACACATTTTGAAGATTTTGAGTTCAAATTAAAAATAGTCTTTGTTGGTGGTTCTAGATCTTGTCTCAAAATATTGGAAAGAAATGTGACACAACTTCTTAGATATTATATCTTAAAATAACCTAAAATAGCGCATTGCACACATTTTGACAACTAATACTATGGTAGAAAGCCTATATCTTAAATAAACATGGACATATTTTTTTTGTCATAGTTTAAATTTTAAAATGCAGGAAATAATAAATATATACTTTATTATATCATACAAGATATTAACCATAGCGTAATAATTGTATACTTCGAACACAAAGATTTCACTCACCAGAATTTTAAATATATACAATTAATATTTCTCCATAAACCATCATAATATCTGAAATTATCTAAAGTATTTGAATCTGTTTTTAAATTGCTTAAATATTTTTAATTGAAATTACACAAATTTCTATTGATACGAATGGAAAATATAATTGTTGTGCCTTCTAATCGATACAAATTTAATTATATATTGAAATAGTCAATTTTGATTGGCAAAGAACTGACAAATTACACATAATTTGCATCTGTTTCTAATTGTCAAGTCTAAATTAGTATATTCAAATTTTTAATGATATTGGACTGCTGTTTTCACTTAATCGAAATATTGATCAATTAATACTTTTGAAGGTTGCAGTGTTATTATAACGTTATTTAGAACATTTATTTGGTACGATGATTCCTGGAACAAGAGAATTACAAATTTTGGCAATTGTATTACTTGGAAAAAAAGGTGAGAGGTATTAGATTAACACCTCTCATAACACCTGTTTATATATGTTTTATAATTATTTAAATTACGATAATGTTGCTTTTCCAGGAGTTATTTTTAATTGAGAAATTGAATGCGGGATAAAAATATGTTTATTCCGAGATTAAAGTATGTGCCTATTATGTAATGCATAGACTGTCTTATACAAAATGTATACAAATATATTTATACGGCATTAACGAATTAGCGGAAGCTATTTAACTAGAAACTCATATTGTATTATTTCATTTCTGCTTTGACGATGTTATAATAATATAAGAAAGCGCTCAGCCAATTTGACGTAAATTATGAAGATAAGCGAATACCCCGAATACACTACAATCGCTTGCTCCATTATTAAAAGCAGCAATTAGTGGTGCAATACACTTATATGTACTCGTTTGGCTGATCACAATGTGGTTTCTTGTTTTGCACAAATTTGCAGACTTGTCGACAATACTGCCCTAGCGAAGCTTTGTAGGCATATTTTGCACACTCAAAACTCATAGTCGCCTAATTTGACACCCCCTCAATGCAGAGCAGCAAAACTGTCAAAAGATATTATTACACCGTATTACAAATGAGTTGGTATGCAGCGTCCTGTTAATGAGAACAGCTGAACCATTGTGCACTACCTACACAGACCATTAGAAAATACTCATTATAGTATAGTTATGTAAACCTCATTTACAGTTGGAAGGACTGAGATTACTGCGGCCTTAATATGCCTTGCCATAGATTACATCAGTAGATGTCTGCTTTATAGTTAAGAATATATTCAGTTATTTAAATATACAAGTTATATTCAGAATAAAAAATAATAATTTAATACCAACCTGAAAACTTGGGTTGAATAACGGGGCTCTATTGCAGCAAAACAAATTGTGGATAATAAAGTATATCATTTGAGTTTTACATATATAACAGACACAAAATGAATTTATTATACTTGAAATATATCATGTTAGATACAATACGTGTATACAT
>JAYRBW010061143.1:0-30946 GCA_036023295.1 Invenusta paracnida | reverse complement strand
CGCAAAAAGCAAAATATGGATCCCGCCCTTCTCGTAACTTGCAAAAATAATCAGCATACAGAGATTTATGGCGGAAGATATGTACCTAGTTGGATACAGTTAGCTCGCATATGTCTGCCAAAAATGATAATTAAAATAAATGTGGAGTAGATATGTATATAAATATATTCACAGTTTGAGACCATATTTTTCACAAATGTATATGTATGTAAGTGTATTTAAATATGATCGATACTATATAATTTATCGTTTACATTCCACATGGTTGAAATATTATTTTTAATAATATGTTTTTGTGACAGCTATCAGATACGCTACTTGTATATTTTATCAAACGTGCAATGTACGATATATATTCAAAAAAATATAAGAATCATACAAATTTCGTTATGTTTGTTGTATCCATTTATGATAAATATTTATTTGTAAAAAATAGTAATATAGTTAATGTAAAATTAGCCAAACACTTTTTGTTGAGCGAATATATTAATACAAAAACTTCAAAATATTTTTTTGACAATTTAGATTTTTTTTAAATGCAAAATATATCATGTACGTTTCCGAAAGATAAAAAAAACAATTTTTGGTCTTTTTACAGTTGCTTTTATCGGAAATAATATATTACTAAAATATTCGAACTTTTTTATTATAGTAATATGTTAATTTCATAGTATTTCATGTTAACTATTTTAAACAAGGTTATACTCCAGCTCCTTTTTTCATTACTTTAAATATATTTTTTATATTTAATTTTATTATATATATATTTTTAACGTAACTCTATTATATAAATTTGTTTTTTAATACGTACTAGTCAAAATTTAAAAAAAGTTATAAGTATAGCATATTTTAAAATATCGATCACAAATCATAATTAACCCGTTTGATGGGAAATTTAAAAAACAATTTAAGTAATCCTTGTTTTTATATATTTGGTATGTATATTTTTATTCAAAATTACAATGTATCAAAGCCTTATGACCAGAAACATTATTTCAGATTGTTGTAAAATATTTCGAAAAATATGTCTATATCACCTTTCATACTTTTACTGTATTATATCTATATGGAACTAGTCAGAAATTATATAAAACTGATACTTGAAGTAATTAATTATAAATTTACTCACTTCATTCCCCCATATAATGTAATACTTACAAGTTTTTGATGAGAATGAGAAAACCAGTTACATTTTTTCTCCATGTCAGCATAACATTATACCACCACGAACATGTCAATCCCCAGGAATGATCTATATCCACTTACCGACATATCAAATCAAATGTGCGCATTAGAAATTATCTAACACATGCTGCGGTCATCGAAATTAGAGTGGACAGTTATGTACCAGGAGTAATTTGGATCAAGGCTTAGGTATTTATAAACTGGGTTATAATTTTGTTTCCTATAGTTGGCTGAGAATTATGTGTAGTGGTTTCATAAAAACTTCATTATATGTGCACAAGTTCGTTTTATTAAAACTATGCTTTCTTGCATACTGAATCAAAATTGGAAAATGGCATTCATTAATATATGAAAAAACGGGAACATGTGACATATCATTAATCTTCTAATGATATCTAAAAAAATACATGAATAATATAATGTTATAGTTTAAAACAGATATAGCTAACTATTAGACAGCTATCGTGTCGCATAATTTCCGAAGAGCTATGTTTCCTTTAAATAATGACCTACACAATAAATAGTGTTACGCAATAAAACTATATACATTTATTTGTAATAAATGAATATACACATGGAGTACTATTGTAAATTCAAAAAATGTACAGAAAAAAACTAAATATAAATATATATTAATACATATATTAATTTTTTATGCATAAACACAATTTTTGTATGACATTTTTTATATTTAAAAAATTTGGTCACAATTTTGTGTATGCAGCTCATTTTTAGCGATACAAAAATTAAGCTAATCATATAAAGTATTTTACTTTTAATTATATTAGAAAAAATATTTTGATGTCTCAAACAAAGGTTTTTTTATAACATTTTATATTGGAATTATTAATAGAATTTAAATTTAGAAAAATCTTTAAAATAAATATAAAATGTGGAAAGAAACAAAAATATATAATATTTTAAATTATTTATTTGTTTGTTTGGTTTTATTTATCAATTTGGAACAATTGATTAAGAAGAGAAATAAGCCAACAAATTATCTAAAATTATAGAAATATAGAAAAATCAAATCAAAATTAAATTGTCATAGAAATAAGATGTTATATATTTAAGGAGAAGAAGAAAAAAGTTTACATAAAACGCCTTCACACGAATAATTGTGCTTTTCATTTGGAGATTATAATTATTTCTTACCCATTACATATTATAACCAGTATACTCATTTATAATATGTTAAATTATATTACATAAATATATTAATTTAGTTAAAAATAGTATATTTTCTATATTTACTTATATCCTCAAATTTTTTCTCATGGCTCTTATATGTGTATAATAAAACTAGCAATAAATATGAATGTTATTTCCTATAGGATCAATTATAAACGTTTGAAATAAGGAGATGACCACATACAATTAATATCAGTTAAGTACATTTTGGCGTAAAATATATTATTACATGTATACATTTTTAGATGTATTTTTTATAATGTGTTACAGGTAAATGAGATTTAATATTATGATAATAAAAATAATAACAAATTTTGTGTGGAACAAATACTGTTTCTAAATTTTTTAGTACAATTTTAATGCTAACTTACTGTATTTTTACGATATTAAAAGAAATTTTGTTTTATACGTTGATTTATTTGTTGTTCTCAATCAAGCAATTTTAAATCCTTTGTATTTTAGGTAAAAAGTGTAACAAATTCAGAAATATATTTAATGTAAACATAAAAAACATACGTTTTTTAAGATTCTAACTATTCATTTTCATTGCTTATTAGGGTAATTATATTTATAAAAAAATATCAATGGAACATTTAAGATGGTTGAGGAATGGATTGATAAAATATGCTAATTACAGTAAGCTGTCAATTGAGAATTAAACATAGTTTTATCATGATTTAATACTCATTTAATGCTTCTAATACTCAATAGATTAAATTTCATTAAACCAGAAATCTATTTCGAAATTTAATGTCTGCCCTAAATATATACGAGGTCTATCCTTACAACAAAATTAGAATAAATTGTGATGTGTCATCTACATATTACTGTTTTTCCTCTTATTACGAGCGAATACTTTCAAATCGAGCTATGCACAACAGTCAATTAGTATTTTAAATATATTTACAACATTTTTTGGATAAAATGTTGATGTAAATTGCAAACCTGACATAATTTACATGCAATTTATATTTTTATTTCAAAAAAAATAATAACTTTTAAACATTGAACAATGTTCTATAGTTTTAATTACATTAATAATTATTGATTTAAAAGTGATAAAATTTTAGTGCCAACATTTATTATTTTAAAAGTATCTTATCTTCACAATAAATCTGCATTAAATAAAAAGTTGAACCCTACATATTGAATTTGTATTCTTATGTTCAATAAGAAAACGTTAACTATATTATACTTATTTATTTCATTTCATTAAAAATCGGAGTGTATGTAATTTGAATTAATATTATGATACCTACTTAGTATTTATGAAATACATTATATTAATCTTCTCTATTATGTATATAGTCAATATCGGTGTTGTGTTTTGATAATACAAATTATATATTATAATATGCATAATGATCTTGAAATTTTTAGTAAATCTTCTTTTAGTAGTTTATTATATATATGTGTGTTTATTGCTTAGAATGTTTGGTTTATGATTTATATGTATATGTATATGTTTATATTAAATATATTCATAGATCGAATAGGAAAAAAAGTGGACTTTTGTTGGTTAGCCCTATTGGTCACACTGCACTGTGCTTACATCTATTTCTACTATGTGTACTTGTACTGTGTTTCATTCTACAGTCGACTAAGATTACGAAACGTTCTGCGAAAAATATTACAATACCCAACAAAAGTCTTTTTTCTTCCTCTTCTATATTCCAAATTGGGTATGGCCAAACAGCTTTAACGTATATTCATAAGTCCTTATGTATTCATAAATTATAAATTTACTAATAAAATTGGTTTATAACTAACTAACAAACAAAATATTTATGAGTAATTTAGTTAAGCGACTGTATTAACAAGAATAACACATTTAATGGACCAAATCTATTTTATTTTAATGCTTTTTATACACTGAAGCCTTAAAAAATTTACATAAATTGTAGTTGACTTAATATACAGCATTATATAATCAGTTAACTAAGCATATATTATACCTACAGAATTATATATTGGTAATAATTGACATATATCACACTGTAAGTATCATTCTATGTAAATATAAACATATGATAGATAAATATTATACACCCACATATATGTGTAACTGGCTGTGTTAAACCTATTAAATATTTGAACTGTTAATGACATTTTGTCTTCACATATACCGGAACGTGTGTTCGACCCTTCAATCAATCAAAATGTAGTGTGGCTCTGTGATTTGACAGTTGTCTAAAATTAATTCAAATCTGACTCAGTCCTAACAAACTAATTAAACAACTGTTTTAGTAATATAACGCTAAACTTTTTTATACAACCGATTTACATTTTATATTTTATGACTATATCATACGAGTATATTTCTTTTCAATATATCATACATATTAATAATTTAAATATAATAATGTATAAAAAAGAAATATTGGTTTTATATGTTTGAATACCGCTTTTAAGAGCTTCCTTTTCACAAAAAATGAATAAATACTCAGGAGTTTTATTATTTTTTCGTACTATTTATTTTACATTTGACCTTAATAATTAATAAAAATGTCTATAACTAAAAACATTTAAGTTATACTTTGTTTTTGAAGTTTACTAATAATTTTTAAGTATTAAGATATCTGACATTTTTTAATAATTGCCTGAATATTGCTCGCGCACTTTAATCTCTTAAATTTATTTTATTTTTTCAGTGTGTCTTACTCGAGCTATTTTTCCAACGACCACGTTATTATGGGTGACTGGTGAGTTCTCGTATGTGTTCTCATGGGATTTCGTATATATTGTAATTTTGAGCGACGGTGCGGTAGTTGTGAATATTGTATTTTAGAATTAAGCTTGTTTTAAGAACAGAACAAGTTTCGAAGAATTTTCAATTTAAATAATATTTATGATTGAGTTTTGAAAGCTTTTGATTAAAAACGATTGTGTTAATCTCTGAGAATAACTGTTGAGGTCTAAGATTAAGTCAAGTTCGAGAGGAAATAAATTACAAGGTAATGCTTGATTACTATGCCTGGTAAGATGAACAATGTACTACAATTCATTGTCTAAAATAACGAGGCCTAAAATAATGATAGGGATTTATGCTAACGAATTATGTAATTTAATGAACCAATATATTTGTTTGGTGTGTTCATGAATTTGTCTCTTTGTTGTATTTTGATACTCGGGCATAATTACATCATTAATTATATTTTGGGTGTAGAGCCAGAGAATATGAATTCTAACGCTAGATTATTGGTTAATATTATCTTTAATAGGTATATACTTGATATTATTATTATTGTTTTATATTTCTATTTATTTTGTAATATTTCGGTAACAAATCCATTTAATCTTATTAACGTATATATGTAATATTCTATATTATTTACATTCCTAAAGTATTTCTAATCATATGAACATTACCTCTGTTTTGGTCCTGAGTATAACTCATAGCTTCATATATTGATAAGTTGGAAATTTCAATACGGTGCACATGAATAGAGGCCAGAGCTCCAAAAGCTAAAGCAAATGGATTCTTCAATCAGTTACATTTATTATTTGGAAAAAATACTGTAATATACAGTTGAATACTGTTTAAATTTCAATATACGCTTTGTTTACTGCTACAATTATAAAGTAAAAGTGTGATAAGATTAAAAATGAAACACCTTTTCAATATAAACTCCGTTTTTTAAGATGCGACCTATATTTAAAAATTTCTACTTCGGAGCTTTAAATTTGAATGCTAATAGATAAATAGTTTTATCTGAAATGGTTATAATTTAATAGAAATTTTATTTTTCAATTGTGAGTAGTTCACGCGTATTGTATCATATCTAAAGCTTCTCTGCACTGAACGCACAGCGCTGCGCGTACAACTTCCAATGTTAATTGCACCATTCAGTTTGAAACTATTCTACTATTTTAACGCACCACAGCACATCACGTCGCACTAGATGGATTCTATTTAAAACATATTTATTTATTTATAATAAAAATATAAAATAAGAAACACTTGATGTAATTATTTGTTATATAATATATATTGCAAATTTCATTTCACTTCACTTTTTTAGGATACTTCGGATTAATTACATATAAACATTATTATATAAATTTCTAAAGAATATAGTTACTAAATTGTCTAAATATAATTAATATTAGTCAACGTAAAGTGAATACTTTTAAAAGTTACATATAAATAGAATGCACATCAAATTCATGTGAAAAATAATTTATTGTAGAAAGAAAATATATTAAATTGTTACTAGGAACTTTTAGAAGAGTATAAATTGTTTTAAAGAATAAATTATACACTTAATGATAATGTATAAACAAAATAAATTCAACAGGATGAGGGAATGAGAAAGTTATTGAAACTTGAGGAGTTTGGAGTTTGGAATTTAAGACGGAAGACAGATATTTCATTTGAAAAAAATAATATCAAACAAAAGAAGACCATTACATTGAAATTTTCTCTCCACCAATAAACTTCAATATTATGTAAGACAGCTCTTATTTTTTCTTAAAGTGATCTAACTTTTTTTCAATTGACTATTTACTGCATCATTACATTATTTTTACTATTTCAGTTTATTTATTTTTATCGTTATTTTAGGCCATAATGTTATGTTAATTTATGCTCTTAAAATTTTATGTTTAACAAGAAATTAATATGTTGAGTTCATCCTACGGAAAACGATTTCGGATTCGTCATATATAAATATTACGTAACCATGAATCATAGATAAACGAATTTGTTTAGAGAGTGTCAATTTACATAGTGATGAGATTTTAAGAAAAAGAAGTGTTATTAAAATTGTAATTATATTTTATTTAAGAAGTTTGTAACGATTTTTAATTGGTTAATTTCAATTATGGTCTCTTTACTTGCACTTCTCTATTTACATACTAAATAAATATTATAATAGTCAATTAGTATTATCATTTATCCAGCTCGGAGATTGTTTCCAACTCATAATTACTAAATAAGTATTTTTAATGAGTAAAATAAAAATGAAGGTTAATTTTTTGTAAAAAGTTTTCTCCTTAAACTTAGACTTTCACCAAACTGATTTTTTTCTTAGTTATTATTAATAGTACACATATTTCGACATTTTTCTGTTTGCAAAATTCAGTTTTTTAAATAAAGCATTCTATATGATATTCAGTTATTCAGAATGTAGAATTCAAGCTCAATCCCCAATATACATAGAGTAATTATGCCCAGGGTTTTGACTCTTATTGATTCTGTATGCAGTTTTATACAACTATTCGTCTACCCAAAGGCTTTTGCAAAATAAAGTTTTTAATATTCACAGCAATTAAATCGTTTATGTAGAAAAATAGTTTTAAATACACAGGCAATGACTTATATATTACAAATAACTTATGTATATTAAAATGATATGAATATATACATTTGCTCTTAAAATGTATTTAATAAAAATATTTAACACTACTTCTTATAGTCTACCCATTTACATTAAATTTATTAAAATAAAACGATTTTATATTGACAAAACTGAACATCGCAATGCATATGAAATCAATAAGAGTCAAAACTCTATGTGTAATTACTTTATGTGCCAATACATATCTTTTTATAAATTAAGTTATTTCACAGATATATATGCTTAAATAAATATGTCAATAGGAACAATTTAAAAAATCAATGTCATCCAATTATAATCAAATTTGATAAAATTAGGTGTTTACATAACTGATGGATATAAAAATTAGATTGAATAGGCTTAATTTTATTAATAATTAATAGTTTGTTTAATTTTAATAACACCACTATATATTAAAAATTTACCACATTGAATCATCAATAAGCCTATAGGGTTATTCATTTACAGAATACAACACCCAGTTCAAATCCGGTTTTGGTTACAAGCTTGTCAAAAATATATTTTAAACGAAAATACAAAATCTCTTTTTTTGTTCAACTCTTTAATTCAGTATAAACTTTTACTATCAAGACGTTCACTTTTCGGAATTAACAATAGTTCAGAAAAACATATTTTCTCCACAAAATTATGTAAACAAATTTTGAACGTTTTTTTCGTATAATACACATTTTTCTAAAAAAATCTATTATTATTATTATTATTTTTGACGTTATAATTTGCTTACACAATAATATTAGCAAGTAATGTAGAGCATACACAGGCTTTTAAAATATATCCATAAATATAGTTAACTTTTATTAAAAAGCCTATGCATACAAAATATTTCTTTATATTATTATTGTGTAAGCTTTACCATGTTAAATTAAAATTTAATTGCATATTTTTATGCAGAAAATATTATTTTTTATTACTAAAGTAAGAACTGATATTGATACATTACTTATGTTTGTTTTATTGATATCAATGGAATAGTATTTATGTTTTTTAGAAGTCTTTAAAATCATGTAAAATAATTACAAATCTAAGTCAAATAATAACGTATATATATAAATTGTATGCATATATACCTATAATGACAGTTATCTTGAAGGTACAAATTATGACTTGGTATACAATTGACGAAATTATTTTATTCTGATAGTAATATATGTATATATAGATATGGTAATTATATAAATATTAGCATATTTGACAAAAAATTTAAAGGTTATATTTATCATTAACCTTTATCATAACATGATTATTTGAATATATATGTATATACACCTTAACATATGTATATAAATAAAATGACCAAAAGATGCGCTAGGTGATGTGTGTAGTATCAATCTGATTTTAATGACATAAGTACGACAAAAAGGTGTCTGTACAAATAAATATCTAAATATACAAACCAAATTGCCCTACGTTCTGCACACCAGATGAGTAAGTACTAACATGATAATCTATTCCCTGAAGACGCTCGATTATCAACTGAATTATGGGGTGTTTATTCATACTAAAATATACATTTAATAACCTACAGCACACAATTATTTGCTGCACACTATATGTGATAAATTATATATATACATGTATGTAAAGTAATATATAAATAAAGGTTAACCCTATAGCTATAATGGATTAACCTTAACAAGACTAAAATTGGTATAGAGTATATTGTCCTAAACTTTATTAGGCTTTCTCCAAAAATATTATTTCATTTTTCTCCAGAATTTTGTGGTAATTTTTTAACACTTGTTGAACATTCCTTTAAGTTTTAAAAAGATCTATATTTTACAAAAATATACGTTAGGCATTCATGGTAAAATTTGAAATATTAACTGAAACATAATTTGAGTATTCAAGTACACCTGTTTAAGCAAAAAATACATTTACATAATTTATAAAACAATATAAGAATACTATAATATAAATAATAGGTAAATTAGTCCAACAAAATAAATCTGCATAATATTTTATTATTAAATATCAACTATCTATTATTTCCTAAATAATATGGTAATAGAAATAAGTAGTATATGATAGAATTTATTGTTTTTTTTATTATAATTAAATTTAATCCAAAAAAGATATTATCTCTAAGAATCTAATTATAACTTTTAAGAAATATGGCACGAGTATTAACTTGACATATTAATCATTTTCACGTATTAGAAGGTATAGGTATAAGCAATAATTTTAAACATACAAAATGAAAAGGTATTTTACATTTCATTTGAAAATTGTATAGTTAATTCCACTTGAAAGAAGTTACTTTATTGTATGATGATTTACTGATGTGAATAAATAAGAGATATCATGATGCATATCACACACTGGTACGTTTGTTTTACATATTCTCTCCTGTAAATACGCGTACACATGTTGCGCAATTGAATTAAACAAGATGCTCCCCCGCGGGTTCTACTAGAAAAGGGAGATTGCAAGACCCGCCTTATATACCTTGCAGCCTCTCCCCTCCCTGGTGGGATAAACGATGTTGAGTGGGGATCATTCTGTCAGACCACACAGCTGGAGTGATGAGTTGGGTGTCGGTCAAACCTCTTTTATAAGTATAGACAAGCTTGACTTTTACAGAGTACCGCTAAAACAATAAACATGATGGACCACTCGCTAAACGTAGGTATCTCGCTAACTTATTTATGTATGATCTTGTGCGTAGTACATTATAAGTACGAATCAATGTGTAATTTCAGAATATTCATCGAACGACCTGAATGAATGAAATGCGGAGAAAAAAGGATGGATCCCTTGGAGCAATGGTGCATTTCATGACTGTATTATGTATCTCTGGTTGAGTAGAAGGGGGAGGAGATCTCAATGGGAGACTGACAGCTGGACAGAGTAAAGTACTCAAGCGACTGATTTAAATAAGCATGTTTAATGCATTTTAAGGAGTTGATACGATATGAAATCGAGTCCATATACCGCCAGCTATTAAACTGAAAAAATATTCTATATTTCACATTAACGTTCAATGATATTTTATGATCAATTTAATGATTCTCATAATAATACATACCAAAATGTTTAACTTCAATATGCGACATTAATATAGGTGAAATTTATTAATTATAAAACAATTAATATAGTTAAGCGTTCGATCTTTAAAATATATATTTCAATGCACTATTAAAAGACATAAATATCTTTAAGCTACTTGCAGAATATATTTGATTATTGATAATGTATGATAACATGTTCAATTACCTAAAACTTTAAATAAATCTAAACGGTCAATTTGAAGACAACCAAAATATAGTTAGGACATAATATATTTAGTTTCCATATAGTTTAAATTTGTTTAAGAAAAAATTAATGTTTATCTCCACTGCTTTATCTACTTGCTTCGAAATTTATTCTTTAATCATATAATAGTATTTCTATAAAATAAAGAGTTAGAAGTTATTTCATGTATAGACTTCAACGACAATATCCATATTACATGCCTATAAATCTATAATTTTCTGGGTGTAAAAATTTCGTCAAATTTGTGTAAAATATACATTGAAAGTTACAAATAATCTTACTATATACATTATAAAAGGAAATGTGTGAGGAAACGTTTAAATCTCCCCAATTTCATGTACCTTTACTTTGACTGAGTAAAATTGAGCTTTAATTTACTTCTATTTGTTCGACATGTTAAACTGTAATTTCATTATTCTAGTATAGCTGATGCATTAATGCATAAGGCTAAATATGTTTTAGAATGTTGCGAACTACATACGACAGGTACACACACACAATTTCGTCAATTGAAGGAGAGTGACGGAACTACGACTTAGGAAACATTCCTAAACTACGTCGTTGCTAAGCTGACCCACACGTACATTATTATAACCTCAAAGCACATGTCTATACCTATTATAAGATATCATTGATACATATTATCTTATATTAATATTTTTGGAAATTTATTGAGTCACCTCATTCAGTGAAATTTGTACGAGTCAACTTTTGCTTAAATTGGTGATATATGAACATAATTAAGGTGCCTCAAACTATAATGTACATATTTGTAGATCTGACGCCTATGGGTGGTGTAATACAGGTACCTACTTATCCATGTATAATTTTATTCCCTATACTATACTACACACTAATTTTTACTCCCAATATAAATATTACTTAACTATAACTCTCTCTATGTATATATATATGCATATCCCTGTGTTGTAGAATTAGGTTTTCTACGCTCCTATTGCAAATACATATGTATAATTAAAGTCTGATTTGAGAGCTGTCAATCATGATTTTCTCTTCAAGAAGTGAAGTTGATGCGTTAAACGGAGGACAGCAATCAGGCCTCCCCACACGTAAGTATCGCTCCTGTGAATAAGGCAGAGATGTTGTATTTAACTTTTTAAGAAGGATTATAATATGACACTCCCTATATTTTTTAGATATAGGTATTCGAATATAAAATATCATGGAGTATGTATATTACAGGTAATAGTTTTTTCGGCATACAATAATTGTTTCGTGTTTGTTATATTTATGTAATTTATGGGAATTCAAGCAAAGTATATTCATTAATATTAGTATAGAAGAGGTTTTTACTGATATTTAAATTTTGGCTGATTCCTGGCTGCTGATTAAAATATGTTTACTTGTAAAATTATGCATAAGATTTCTATTAAAATAGTTTCAAGCCTGGCACTATCAGGTATGCTTCCATGATAAATTATATATTTATAAAATTTGGAATAATAAGTCATCTACAAAAATCTTAAATATATATTCAGGCAGAATATTTGCGAATCTAATATATATATATATATATTATAGATTTTAGCATGCACATAAAAATACAAAATAAAACAATTACACGATGTAATAATCTTCCCAATGAAATTTTAGCAATACTTGAAATTTGATTTAAATTTTAGAGATATATGAAATAAAATTACATTATACAAAACAGGTACAAAAATATAGTTAAGAATTTTTTTAATATAACGCTGATAAATTTATTTATTATTAAAAATTAATAAAAAATTAATAAATTAGTAAATAAATATTAAAATTCAAATTAATCGAATTAGTAATTATTAATTCTATATATTATTCTATACTATTTCACAGATATTTCAAATAAGATAATTCATATTATATATAAAAATAACACGATTTGAAAAGTATAAGAACCGAAGCTATATATGTGAATTGAAGGTGAAATTTTCAGAAAACTCGTTAATCCTGTTCTGATTCTTACCACAAGAATGTAACAGCAGCTGCAAGACTTAATCCCGAATCGAATCGTTTTCAAAACTAATAAATTCTGACGTACAATCAAGTGTCTCAAATATGGTCTCCGCATTTCAACATCTGATCATGTGTGTTACAGGAAGCTGTGGAAAATCTCATCACTATCTTTACTCATGTATGACGCAATTTTCAATATCTCAACACTTATCTACTGGGTTTATGCAATTATTTAGTTCGGGTAGATCGAAAATGGCCACTGAAGAAGTTTCAAGATAAACTAAAACACTTCACCTATACTCAAAACTGAAGTTGCCTTAGCGTAGCTGATCTAATCGGAAAAGTCGTAACTTGTATAAATGGTCTGTTTTCCAGGATAACATTATTGGACAATTTTATCAACTTAGGAAGAAATATTAGTTTCAGTTTGAATTATATATACCGCATATTTCTATTTGTGGTAAGAAAATATCATTTGCAATGTAAATGTTAACAATTTATTTATAATTATCGCACAATCTAAATAGCAATAATATCATACCAATTGGTATGAGAAAAAATAACACTTCAGTGTTATGTGATTTCTTCTTATACCTAAATAAAATCATATCAAACGACGCATAATATAATAAATTTCAACATTTATATATAAGGAATTGTTCAATTAAATTTTTGTTATATTAAAACAATCTGATATTATTTTTTTAAAGATTACAATAGCTTGTACCTTTTTCAACGATACAGATATGTTTTTCTATTGTGAAATTATTATTAAAGTATGTTTTAATACTTAGTCAATATTTTCATTCTGAATTGCTTAATTTGTCAAAATTATTTAAGAAATGCTTAATAAAATTATTACTTAGAAATCCATCAAATATATATTCATCTCTATAAGTTAAACAAAATTTTGAAAAACAAATTATATAAGGTACAGTTATCTTTTTATTATTCTAATAAATGTTGGCATAAGTGTAACTCATATATATACATAAATATAGATACAACTATATCACTCAAATAGACACTATTATGGATATTAATATTTCACAGATTATGAAAACTCCAATCTTATAAACTATAATTTGTAAAAGAAAAACTGGAGACATATACAATTCCCTGTCCATAAAATACGCTGCACCTATAGAAATTTTCCTTTTAAATTAGTTTTTAAATATTTTATATCTTATATCTTTATATATTGACGGACATGTATGATTATATAAATATTTACAATCATTAATATTAAGATATTTAAAGGTAATATGCTTAGAATATACAAAAGCGCCTAGTATAGGTAAAACAAATAAAAATAAAATATTTGCATGTAAAATAAATTATAAAATTTTATGAAAGGGGCGACATTCTTTGTGGAGAGAATTGTATAAAGTAAAATGAAATATTTTTTTATTTTGATGATGTAAGAAAATGATACGATTAAATTTATCTGTGTTACCAAATTTTAATATTGTCTAGTAAAGTGGGATAATCATTGTTTGAATAATTTAATTTGATTTCATAAACGTATACGTCATTTATTGAAACTAACTACTATTTAAAACTAACATTTTCTATTATATTTTTGACTGATTTATTATTGCGAATTCTCTGCCGCTTTATATACTGCTGAAATTATATATATTTATCTAATTATTAAAAATAGAATATTACTAATAGGATTTCCAAACAAATAATTTCAATGTATGTTGAAATGAAATTAGATTTTGAAATATATATATGATACCTATCTATATGTATTACGATATTCATTTGTATTTATAGATGGAATTAAAAAAATATTATATCTACAAATACAAGAATTACATTATATGAAGAAATTAAATAATTTAAATTACCTTTAATTACTAATAACGAAAAAATATTATAGAAGATTTTATTCATTTCTTATGCAACGTTTTAAGTAACATAGGAGCAAATGAATTTCTGTAAATCTAAGATAAAGTCATCGAATATAAGTGTATATTTGTAAAACATATTCTATTGTATAATATTCGAAATTTCAAAATTACACATATCAAAAAATTAATTATTGTTTACATACATGCATACCATAATGGTTTTAAATATGTTACATTAAAATTTATGTATATTTACAAAAAAGCTCGATTTATTTAGGTATCGGTCTAAACATTTACCATTAGAATGTTTGTGGGACAAGGTGAATAGAAGTTTTTATAAGTACAAAGTACTTATAGGTACAAAGTACAATCCTTTTAGTGAAAATACTTCTAGTTATTTACACAGTTCAGCCAAAACAACATATTTTCAACTACGTACAAATACATAGATTATGGCTTGTCATCACAGGTATTGGAATTATTATAAATACTTATGTATAAAATCACTTATTCAAAGTTCGTGAGCTTCTTCAATATACATTTCAAATATCTACATTACATATACTACTCAGGTAATTTATTATAATATAATTAGTGTTGAAGATCAAAATTTAATACAGTTACAATGCAAAGTGCTCGTAAATGCGAATGAATTTCGAATCTATATCTGTAGGTATATATACAAAAAATTGTCATGCATTTAAGATATTGTGAGAGCGTCTTGTATATATAGGTATATGTACAAAAGTTGGAGACAAAAATACATTAAATTATTTTTACAAAGATAGATCGTGTGAAAGAAACTTAAAATAAATATAGTAAAGTAACAATAAAGATATATGTATACATATGTACAACAGACTACGTCATTGAAGGACCACCAAGTGGATTGGAGAAGAGATTCATGGTGGGAAAAAGTGGTGCACCGAGCATATTTGAGGTCAAATTATTCCCATTGAAGCCGCGTGAAAAGCCCGAAGACTTCTTCGATGAGCTTTCCATAAGACATCCTCCGGGAAACCACGGCGCCGTCTCGTTCCTTGCACCGTTCCCTGGTGACCGCTTACTGGCCCCTCTATCAAGGGACAATAAGCTGTTGTTGTTACTCTCCGCCGTCTTTCCAGCTTTGGCCAAGATATCCCCACCCCCTAACCCCAATAGATGACTCGTGTGATAATCTGTAACACTCGTAGTGTTACTTGACAGACGATGGTGCTGATGATGTTGATGATGCGCGACCGGATGATGGTGCTGTCCTGCTGTTGGCGACACATGTGTCGTGGATGGTGGCTGCGGTGGTGGTAGATGCGTATTGCTATGCTGGTTGCTAGGGAGTGGCGCCGGAGCAGTTGCCTGTTGCTGATGCTGCTTTCTCTCGTTCTTCACGGACGGTGAGACGATGACGTTATCAGTGTCAGGTTCATCGACGTCGGCCGCACCGGTTGGGGAGCCGACTCCGGTGTCGTTGTGTGAGGGGGAGAGACTATGGACTCGCATGTGTTTACGCAAGGAGCTCGGATGAGTGTAACTCTTGTCGCAACCCTTCATCTTGCAGAAATAGGGCTTATCGTTCATATGGACGTGCATGTGCTTCTTCCGATCAGAGGAGTTGGCAAAGCGTCGATCACAGCCGTCGTATTCACATTTGAAGGGCTTTTCACCTGGATAACAGAGGGAAGGTAGAAGAAAACTTTGAAAAGAAGCTTGATTGAAGCTGTCTAATTTTTCTATGAAATAAATCGATTTCATTACAATAACTTTTTCATACCAAACCCATCTTATAAAAATTATTAAAATTGAACTATTTCGGTTTTTAAATTAATAAAAAATAATGTTTACTGTTTGCAGCTTTGATGAAGAATATTTATTTGATAAATTAATAGTATAGACAAACCTTATATAATAAAAATCTAAATATATCCAAAATCTCAATAATACACTTTTGTTTCTCAATTTTACCTTCATTAATAAATGTCATACTAGGTTACCAAAATATTTGCTAATAGAGAAATTTAGGATCACTAGAATAAATGTATTTTTTATCAAATTACTAGTCATAAGTAGTTATATTGACAGTATTTGTTATTTTAGTAAGAATTTATCAATACATATTTTATTGCTTATTAATTTGGAAATATCTCCAAATAAATATGTATTTCAATCTATATACAGCTCAATTCTAGTGGTATATTATTTATATAATTTATCAATTGATATCCTTCATTTAAAAGTTTAATAACTATATATTTCAAGGAAAATGTTTCCCTTGCAGTTTATAAAAGATATGAACAACAAAAGTTTAAGTTGAATAAATGTGCTGCGAATTATTCATAGATAATTATTTATACTATTTCCGTATATGTTCTATATATATATATATGACAAATGTGTATATCTGTAACTATAACCATCTGATACCATCTTTTACCACCTGTACAAAAGACGATTATTAAAAAAACCACAGAGTAATGATTACTCTAATTACTCTATGAAAAAAATAATCAAATTTATTTTTAGAGTATTCTTTTAATTAAAATTAAATATGTAAACGATCGATAAATACACAAAGTGCTTTATAGATGTGACGGATAAAGATTTTCTTCGCATATTTATTATTGTTTATACATTATTTCTTCTATAATAAATGGAAGATTACTCGTCATTATTCATTAAATTTATTTTTAATTAAGTATATCAACAAAATACAACAAAACTTATAAAAAGAAATAATAATTCGTTTTCATTCTAATTGCTTCAATACATTATATATTTAAATTTTATTAAATTTTATTCGTTTTACTTTAAATCGTATTACAAAATAATTATCACCTTATACATTCTTGTATACAAGAAAGACGTTGGGCATTAAGAGTAAACCTTATATTATGTATAATCGAAATTCGGCTTAGAAACTATTTACATTAAAAAGTAACATTTTGACAGTATATAATGCTTGTTTAAAATGGACAAATGTAAGAAATACTAATAAACGTGTCACTAAATATGAAACACTTCCACCCAGTGTTTAAATTGCAACAAAATTTAATTTCTACATTTGTTAATAAGAGGATTTGCATAGAGGTATCTCAACCAACAGAAAATATAATAAAAATAGCACACTACGAAATCAACAGGAAGATAGCTAGATCCACTTTGCTGACATAATATTATGTATCCTACTTATTGAAGTGGTTTTCTAGGGTCCTTCAGTTGCCAATAAATTGGTCAGTAAACGCAACACACAGTCAACGGTCTGAACCAAAGGGCTATAGCTTGAACTATGTTGAATTTTCGGACTATGCGGACGAAGAATTGTCTCTTGAAAGGCGTCTTCACGCCTTTTTAAGGAAATAAACACACATCCTGGAGATTTGCCTGTGAACTGAGTGGAGTATATATAATATGGCTAAGGGAAAAGTGCTGACTGTATGCCTCTGGGGGGAAATTCACCTGATTTCTTCCCTACAATTCGGGATCATTAATTATGCTATTACGACAATTGTGTGGACAGGCTAGACGGGTTTGAAGCGTGAACCTGCTCTTTATTCTATATTATACTTATGTGTGTAATTATTTTTATGGTGAATAAATGCCTCCTCTATCCTATGTAAGTATTCAACTGCTGATCAGCAGGTGATAATGAGGTGGTGTTCTGTTCATTTGGTGCTCAGACAATTCATGAAAATCGATAAACGTAAATAGGGTTGATAATTGCAATATGTTTAACACTTGAATATACGGAATTTGAATTCGTGGAATTATTTAGTTCAATAAAGACATTTTAATGAAATAAATATAAACGTAATATTACGTATTCATATACATATATCTCTATAGTAGCTACACATAGTATATGTATAGAAAACAATATATAATTGTGACTGCCTTAATTTATATTTTTAAATTATATATTTTCAATCTTTTTGAAGTCAGCAACAATAATTTGTTTTGTAGAATTGTATAAGATCTTCCTACTCAGCTAAAAATCATACGTGCAGGCAAAAATAAGCTAATATATGTATTTTATATGTAAAACGTTAATATAGTACATACTATAATATATGTGATATAATTAGTAATATTAACTCGTTGATGTTGAAAAAAATATTTAAACAAATAAACACAAAATTCAAGTTTTCCTTTAAGTAAAAAAATGTTTTTCTAATAAAAATATTACTTTTTTTATCTATGTATGTATTTATTTTTATCCAATTGTTTGAATTTAGTTATCAATGCTAACTAAAACAATGAACAAATAAATTTAAATAATTGTAATATGATCACATTTCCTACATAATTATAAATAGTTATTACAACGCATAAATTCAGCTTTTTCGCTATGCACAAAAGCAGCCTAGACCTAGAAAATGTTGGTACATTGTAAAGTCAAGTAATTACCAGGAAATATTGTCATTCCCAGGCTGAAAATTGTTTGTGCATACCATCCATAATCATATGACAAGAGTAATACAGATGACATTGTAAAAAAATCGAAAAAATCGAAAAAATCGTTGTATAGATAACCTCTAAATAATAATATATATAGATTATGAAATCTTATAAAATCATAAAAAAGATAGCGTAAATGCTTCTATTTTTAGACGATATATAAAACTACACAAATATGTATTAATTATTTGTATGTATTAATTTATCTGATACAATTGGGTGTTTTTATATTAAACTTTATGCTGCATTTGAAGGAAATTATCATGTCTATATATATATATATGTTAATCAATAAATACATATATACTCATTTATATATATAGATATGAAATAAGGGTTACGTTAATTGACTTAATTCCAATTTTCTTTCCAATTATAAATGTATAAATAAAACTTCACCAAACATCAATAAAAAGATTTTAACTTCATATGTCTGTTTGGCCAAATTGGAACATGTCCATCAAAGGCAATATAGAATTGGAGTGTGTATTATAAACTGCACATTTGTATATCTGCACTGTGCGACTGAGAAAGGAGTACATAATTTACTAAATTCAGAAATACGCATCCTTTTTTCCTTATATGTATATATCTACACAGGTATATATATATTTATTAAAAAGTCTTTATAGAGACATATATAGATTATGAGCGCATAATAGCATATATAACGCCTATATACATACATATATTGATGACTTATTATATACATAAAATGCACTAAAAAATATAACCTCAAAACCTAACAAAATATGAAAAAATTAGAATACCTAGTATATATGTAAAAAATACTTTTATCATAGCACGTTTTGATCTGCGCTATAAAACCACTAAATCGATATTTATATTTATATATATAGTTATTCATTTAATACGAGTGTTTCTAATTTAATATATTTAATACGTATATTATCTATTTCTATAAATATAGACACCTATATTGAATTATATCAATCAATTAATCGACTATAGAACGGAAATCTAAGAAAAGTCTGTTGAAAATTCTGAGTACCATCATTTTATGGGTTTTTAAGTGTTTTCTTTTAGTTTGTGCTATATTAGTGCAATTATAAATGTAAAGCATTGAAAAAATTTGAGAGCTACTGATAAATTGATGACTCTCAGACTGTTTGAAAATGTTTTATTAAATTTTGTTAGATTGCTGCCAATCTAATTGAATATATCTAAATGTAATATCTGCCTATTTATTGATTTTATTGATCTTTAATTTGAAAGTTTATAGGCCTGATATCCTCGATCGCTCTAGCGCGTATAAAGGAATGTTTAATACTGTGGGCTTTAATTAGTAACAGAAAACCAACTCGCTGGAAAGATATATATGCTCGAACAAATATTCTATGTATAAATTAAATTGTACTTAATTTGCTGTAGTATGCACAAATTATATTTGAACATGGAAAACTTTAGGTAATTATACCTTACAATGGAATTACTACAGTCAATTTTTTCTCATTGTTTTATTCAAATATTTCTCAAATACAAAAATTATTTTTAATAATATATAACAGTTTTGTACCTATGAAATGTATCCACTTCAGTCCGCATTACTATAATATGGACAGGTAAACCGCCGACTTTTTGTGAATAATCAAGCACACATGCGGAGTAAGTTAGTTCATCGAAGATCCCATCGAATAGCTCCGATTTCAGCTCAGTCGGTTGTTGTTGTTACAGTAGATAACCCACTAAATATAAGTATGTGTGTATATTTACATACATGGCTGGCGTGAGCCAGTCAGCAACCATAATACAGTGAACAACATTCAGTTATGTATTTAACTTCTTAATGCAAAAGCGCCCTCAAAATGGGCAGACAGGAAGAAACACAGAGGATAGCAGAGAGGAGAAAGAAGGTGAGGAGGACTGGAAGTGATACAGCAAAGAGGTGGCAGGTAATGTCAGTTGAAACTGACAGTTCGTCATCCTCATTTTCAAGAAAATCTGGAATCTAGAAGCCACCGCACTGATTCTCTACTAAAGAAAAACCAAAAAAGATGGTGTTTCTACTGTAAACTTCTTACTTTTCTAAAAATATGTGCCATGTTGGGGCAAAAAGTTGAAGATTTCAGTCGAAGAGGCGGTTACAAGATGTGATTATTTAGATACCTGTATTTAGCGTGTTGTGTGTGTATATATATGCCCACGACCGTGTTGTTATCATGCGTGTTCATGTATGTGAATATACACACTTGCTGATGCTTTCCATGAAGAGGCTTCATGCTATATATGTATATATATATATATATAGTACTTCTTCAATAAGTTTCTATGGTATAATAAACTTAAAGCGATCTCGCAAGTGTCTGATTGCCCATACAACATAATATATAGTGTGTTTTTGTTGTATATATAGTATATTAGATTGTGCACATGTAGATGGGCATGATTGGTACTGATGTTACCTTGTAGCTTTATGTCAATATGCATCTGTAAATATATCAGTACCAAAATTCACCTTTGGCTGTATTTCCCGTCTGTGTGTGTACACGAACGCAGAGGTGGCAAAACATCTCCAACCGAGATGGATAGTTTTGAGTAAATCTCGCAAAATCTAACTTTTTTCTACATGTGAACGCATGGGAACTTCATCTCTCTCTATAAACTAAGGCATATCATGTCACCATTAACACGGTTAATTTGTATATATTACTATTTATAAACAGTCTAACATTAAGAACTATATAAGGGTAAGGCTAATATATGTATTATACCTACAACGACCTTTCTAGTCCATTCTTAAAAGTTTAAACACAACGTTTTTGGAAATTTAACTCATAAACATATGCATTGATTTTTGATTTTTGATAATACCTATATGCACAGAAATTTTTTATATGCATAGCTTTCATGATTGATCGGGAAATAAATATTTATTCAGGAAATAAATTTCAGATATAAACTCAAAATGATTTTTGAGTTGAGCATGTACATTATAAGTATGTATTTTCTCAATATATTTTATTATAGTATTTTGAATTAAATTGAATCGTTTATTTTTATTTCATAATTGTATTAGATTATCACGTATAGAAATAGTGTTATGTGATGTTATGTTATGTTAGTAAAAAGGTACCTATAACTTACACTACAGGTATACCTAAGAAATACCTATAACAAAGGTATTTATTACACAAAATAAATTGTTTATAAATAATTCGATTATGAATAATTATAGTTTAGATATACATGTATATATAGATTAATATAAACATCACTATTTTTAACTATGGAATTTAATAACTATTGTAATATGCATTTTGCAAAATAAAACAGGGTTCGATTTCTTTCACTGGAGATTTTCAATTTAACTTTCCGTTTTACGTGTTGAGCAAATAACTCTTATATTATATTAATATATGTATAATGTGGTACAAATTTTAATAAACTAATTTTATTTAGAAAAAATAAATTTTATACATACCCTTATATATAAAGTAAAATATAAGCCAAAATACTTTAATTCTCTGGACTTAATATTTAAATAATAAGTTATGGCATAATACTTTAAAATGATAGAAAAATAATTGTTACAGCTTATTTTCTATAAGAGCATTTAATTGTCGTTATCTCCATAATCTAAATTACTCCTATAGAAAAAATGGTATCGTGTTATTAGTTTTATTAGTGTTATTCGTATAATCCCAAATTTTTTGCCTAAAAGACAATAAAACCTCACTAAGAAATATATACTTTAAATCGTATTATAATAGTAATCAATATAAACGTACAAGATAATACTTTTTATATCCTTACTCAATTATTTTAAAACATCGATATATATATATACCTATATATATATACGAGTATATAAAGAAATACATACATTTTCTTATTTATATTTCTGTCTATAGAAAAAATTTGTAATTATACATTCGGTGTTTCTTTAATAAATAAACACAACCAGATGATATTACAAATATTATTTTCAAGTGTAATGGTTTTGTTATACATATGTATATTGATATAAATAAATTAGAAATAAATATATGGAGCGAATAGTTACAGTTGAGATGTTATTCGAGTATTTCAGAGGCCAGCGAATATTTTTGACCCGGAAATGGGCTTTTAAAGAAATATATATACTTTTTTCGCCAATATCATCTATAATATGTTTACATAACACGAGTATATATAGCAAAAATTATCTCTGCGATGTAATATTGTTGGCAGAAGAATTGGATACTAGATTTATGCAGACAAAATAAACACTTCGATCTCAAGTGGATCTCGTCGTTTTGCTTCAGAAAACTGTTCCGCAGGTTCATGATGAGAGAATGCAATGGCCCCTATGTATTTGTCTCTTTCGTCATGCACCCTAGGGTCATACTGGTGAATCTGCGTCCCTCAATAACTAGCCAACCAACCAACAAGTGCCAGACCGGGTCAACAAGCCAGTTAAATCCTTGTGTCCCTGCTCATAGGGCCGTATCGTTAGTAACACAAATCTCTCCTATACAATATGTTATTATCAACCTATATATGAAGGATATTCACCTGGTCTATACTATATACATATAATTATAGTTAAACTTTCATTTTCACCTTTTTGACAAAAAATTTACTTGCACAACTTTGTTGACACAATCGTTTTATGCTTACTCTCAGCAACTATAGATGAATATTTGTATTTTAATCCTTTATTATACAAACATTTATTATATATATATCTGCAAATGTCACACAAGAATGGTTGCGCATTTTATCATTTGAAATCTTTCACGTCAGTGCTTATATTGTGCATATAGTATCCCTTTAATTTACTTCAACACAGAAAATATAAAACTAGTATTTTATAGTGTGCAAAAATGCATAATACGCTATCGACATTTTGATCCGGGTCATAGAGAAAAGGTGTTTGACCACAGTTTATAAAGCTAAAGTAAATTATAATATATTCATCATTATAGTTACCGAGTTTAGAACTATCAACTTTATAGCACAGGTTGTATAAGATGAAATTGTCGTTGTCATATAAAATGTATTATTTTAGTAATAATGAAAATAATTATGCTTATTTTCATCTTGGTATTTATTTTTTCTTTAGATTTATAATAAGCGCATTTTTTTATTCATAAATTTTAGTAGATGACATATAATATCAAGATTTTGAATTTCGAGATACTAATATACACGCTAAAACGCTAATATATATATAATATATATAAATTTAACTTAAAGGTATAGATTTAAAAATTGATTCTTTTTTAAGCTGTGGACTATATAGAGTGCTTTAATTATTTATGAAACTTTGAACGACATTATATATAGAATCCATCCTTATTTAGTATATTTCTATTGTTTTAATTTTCTTATATTACAGCATAAATAATACATCTATGCATAAAATACTTATATGTATAATTTATATATCTAAGAGAATTGTATCATCTATGTTTTATATTATTAATAATTTTAAAGTTTGCATATTTGCAGCAATTAAAATATTGTGATAAAACAATTAGAGAATAGAAAAATCACGTGAAATGATTATGTCTATATATATATATATGTACATGCATGATTAAATGATTGTACATATATTCTACTAAATATTTGCGTTCAAATATATATTTCAATTGTGCTATGACATTTGAGCAATGTTCAATATATAATAATATATACCGTTGTCATATTTTCAATATTATACATCCGCATGTAAAAATTAAATAGCTTATATTCTATTGTATAATATTATAGAATGCTTAACTATAATAATATATATTTTACATTATACAAATTTATACCAATTGTTTAAAATTATTAAAATCATCATATTTCTTCAAAAGTCATTTTCATTTATAGAAATTATTCAAGTACAGAACTATATATTTAAAATATTTTACAGCAAAATATTAAAAAGCTGTCGTAACATTTCATTATTGGCATATTAAAAGTATAAATGTATTCTCAGTTAATCTGCAGTATATGAATTTCGCTATTTGAGCATTGTTTCTTTCTATGAGGTTTTGAATTATCTATAACAATATAAATTATGTATAAATATCATACTAACATTATTTGTTTCATATATCTGCGTAATACTAATTGGTCAGCCATATATATATAATGACATCACATACAGAAAATTTCCTTATAGTATTTAGAGCCATAAATACATATACTCTAATAAATATAACTTATTTTTCTTTCGTTATAATTTTAATTGCGCACAATGTTATATAAAAAGCGGCGTAATATAAAACATTATATGGTTAAATGATTTGTTCTTTTTTTAGCAGCCATATAATAATAGCTTAAAGTTCCAATTTAGAATAAATTTAGGTCTATTTATACTTTCTATACGATCATGACTATCTAATTTATCTCCAAAATAAATATAATACACACTAATAACAACCATAATGAATATGAAATCGATATTTTGCAATATCTTTTTCAAAGTGTATAGAAATGTTTTATGCTAGTAAGTATGATGAAATTGATACGACGAAAGATTTTTTAAATCCAGTTTTTTAGTATTTGAAATTTTTTTCATGTACATATAAATTTAATTTAAAAAAACACTAAATTGTTACAAAAGTTGTCTAATTTTTAATTTTAAAAATAGTATATTTACAAAATTAAATTTAGCAATGGAATTTAATATTTGATTATGTTCATTAGATTAGATTTAGTGTTAAAAGACGGGATGAAAAATACATTTATTTGTGAAATTTAATTTATTCAGAATTTTATATATTAAATCTATAGGAAACGTTTGATACATATACAATACGCCTTTTAAAGTTATATTTATGCAATTTTATGGATAAATTTGTTAATTTTGTTGGTGTATATATATAACATTGGGGAGATGTTTATATAGGAGCTTGACCTTAAAATGTTTAGACATAATAATAGATTGTAGAATTCTATAATACGTGGATATATTATATATGTATAATATACACGCAATAAATATTTCATATATATATTCATATATGTATAACAGCGAAATGAAGTGTTTTTTTTTAATTCGAGCAGAGAACTCAAGAGGAAATTATAAGATATGTATATGAGACATCATATACCAATTCCTATATATACATATATATAGGTATATATATGTAATTAATTTTAACAATATAGTAAAAGAAAGTTACATGTTTTCCGTCCCAGCGTATAATATATATATTGTAAACGAGTAAATATTATACGCATTTATAAAAGTAAATAATAGCATAAAACAAGTAAATATTTTATTAGTTATTATATACTATTATTATATAGTGAATAAATTTATTATTTATTTATAGTGAAACAATGTTGTATAATATATTACAATCCTAATTGTTTCGTTTGTTGCATACTTTTTGAAGTAATATATGTACATGTATATACATATCATGTAGTGGAATGTAGATACTGTTATTATTGCAACTCTTAACTCACCGGTATGCGTCCTTTTGTGTATCTTGAGGTTCTCACTGCGCGCAAACACCTTGCCACAATTTGGGAAAGGGCAGGGGAAGGGCTTCTCCCCGGTGTGCACTCGAATGTGGTTCACTAGCTTGTACTTGGCCTTAAAAGGCTTGAACTCCCGCGGACATTCCTGCCAGTAGCACGTATGGTCCACCTGCTCAGGTCCACCAACGTGCTCCAGCGTGATGTGATTCACGATCTCATGAATCGAGTCAAACATCTTCCCACAGGACTTTCGTCGATCGCGGTCGATCCATAGACATCGATGGTCTTGTTTGAGGGCGCCCCCACCACCTCGTTGCAAGTAGCGGTACAGAGCCGCCTGTTGCCCATAAGCGGTCATAGCGGCCGGGTGCATCGAGTTGAGAGGGTGGTTGAAGGGGTGGTTCATAGCTGGATGCCCGAAATGATGGTTCATGGCAGCTGAGAGGTGGTGGTGGGGGTGATGGGGCGTGTGACTCGTAGGGCCGTACTGAGGAACCACGGGATGCGAGTGGGGCTCCGAGCCTACGACGCCCTGACTTCTGTAGGGTGCCGCTGTGAGTTGAGGCGGCTGCATGCCCGGATGGTGACTATCAGGAGGACTGAGCGAGGGGAAGCGAGGATGGATAGAGTCATGATGACCAGTGGCAGAGACGGTGGGGCCAGTTCGAGACCCAGCAACGGCGGAGGAACCAAATAGATCATAGCTGAAGGGGTTGTCGACGGGATGTCGTCGGAGAAAGAGGTCGCGCGGGTTGTAAGCATGACTCTGGGCAGCAGCTGAATTCTGGTAGGGCTGCGAAGGCGGACAGAAGGAGGACGGAGCCGAGTGAAGGTCGTGGGGCCCACTTGGTGGGACATGCGATCCAGGTAACTTGAATCCCCCGGTGTCCATTCCATGGTGGGCGTAGGGGTTAAACATACTGCGTGCTAGCGGGCGTGCGTGTTATTATTGCGTGATGTGATGGTGATCCGATTAGAGCATTTCCCAGCCACCGACCGCGCTATAAACTGGAGAAGTTTTCGATTTGGTTTATCGCAATGCTACTAACTGAGTAAGTCGTGTAAATAATAATGCAACGCTTCAGACCTTGCATGGGCTCTTTTAATAATGAGGTTTTCTCTCTCTTCGCCTACCTAATGATAGTGACGATCAAAGTTGGAGCATAATATTATCACTCAGAGAAGATGAGAGGAGTCAAGTCCGCTGCCCGCTGATTCCAAGCGCCAACCTACCCGGAGGCGGCTGGTGGGACGTCGAGCCCCCGGCGGTTCCGCTCCAGGCTTCTGATTGGCTGACTTGACTCAGCACGCCTCTGGTTGGCTTAGCGGGAGGTTTGGCATTAACCGCGCGGGAATTGTACGTGTGTCTGTCTCTCCACCCATTCTAACAACACTGACAATTCGGTTGTTTTTTGTAACATCAGGCGAGTTTGTCGGGTGTTTTACTGGATACACCGCATGACATGGAGGAAGCCTCGGCGGGATGGCAACTTCGGCTTCTACAACAGTTGGTGCGCAATCGAATCCTCCCACTATGCGGGGATTCCAGGCGGGGATCGCTCACTTGGAAAAGTTTGAACTGCTGAGAAAGCCTAGTGAGGAGACACTGTGGGTTGAGATCAAGCTCCTGGAGATCAATTTCACGGTGTTAAGCTGTGCGATCCGTACGCTCTTAGTGGAAATTGATCGCAAATTTACAACTCGCGCAGTTAGCTATTAAATAAACTACCTACGAATACCTGTATACAAATAAACGGTATACATTTAAGTGCTGACCAATCAAATACAAAAATTACGGAAAATTAAAATAAACAAGGTTATTTGAAAATATATATATAATATTATGAAAATATTGCTATGGCGATATAATAAATATGCGTACTATATGGTTACTTATTTATATAGCATCTAATCATTCATTATAGATAATAATATAACGATACCATAATTCAGAAATGAATAGCAAAACACGGTTTTCTTTTTTATTAACGTATGCAAGTTATAAAATTCTTGTATATATTTATTATCTAATCTATATTTTAACTATACCATTTTAGCTAAAATAAAGACCTGTTTCAATTCATTTAATAAAATATTTAATATGGGACTTCTCACACTGACCTTATTTACTCTCTCGTCTTATTCAGAAATGTGCGTATATATGCAGTAATATATATATATATATATATGCGCTGCACAATAATTCCCATTTTATTTTGTATAATATATACACTTATATCGTTAGCCGTTTATATACAACTTAATATATTTCAGAATCAACTATAAAAACTTTGAATTTGAAAATCATAATATATATGGAGCATGATGTATAACGAATATATAGAATAATTTTCTAATAATAATTCATAAAATTTAAATATAATACAACAGTATATTTAATAACATTTGAAGAAAATTTCTCACGATCAACATGATAAAACTTAATTTTAAGAAGAATTTCTTGTGTCGGTAAAAATTCTTTTGTTAGTTTTATACGCACACGAACTAAGTTGAAATGATACAAAGTATATAATATATATGGAGAGAGATATTAAAAGCCCTAAAAGAACTATATCATTCATCACTTTCATTGTGATTATGTATAAGCGGATTAATATGTTAATGAAATATAAAGCAAAATGTGATAAACTGCAGAGATGAATCGTCTTTAATTGTTATTATATTCAACTTAATATAGCATATTGTATAACATATCAAATTATATCATCAATTATACCATGATATACACATATATATATATATCACCCGCATGTTTTTATTGGAAGCATGACGCACAGTGAATCGAATCAATATATACTGTACATTTTGACAACAAATTAGGTTTATATATATTGCAGAAATTACATAATAATTATATCGATATTATATATATAAAGAAACAGATTTAAGATTAGGATTAGAATTTAGATCTCTATTTATTTATTGACCACAAAATTTAAATTATTTTTGTGCATATGCTACGTGCGTGATTAAAATATATTTATAATCGTATATATGTAAGAGCATATATAATATATAAAATATATAATTATTTTATGAATCGATTATTATTATATTAGTTGATTATATTTTATCACGTGTTTACTTGTAATTATAAGTACATACACCTAAAACAAATTAAACGTTATTATATTTCCCCCTTTCATCAATGAAATAATAATCATATCTTGTTTATTATAATACCAATATATATAGATGTATATAAATTCTATAATATATAAGTAAATAAAGAAAGTCTACATGGGAGAATGTGTCAGAATATCTATTGGTGTAAATTATGGCGACATGACAAGTGATACCAATGTAAAACGAATTCCAATTGTCAGTTCTATGTATATATAGGTTACATTATATAATTAAACCTATATACATATATATACATGTTATGATAATCTATATCCATTCCATCCTTAAAACAGATATATTTAATTACCAATATATGATATGAAGCAATAGTAGTTTTAATTGAGTTAGACCCCCCGATATACATGTCCATCTCCATGCGTATTCTATATAAAATCCTTGACCACATGATGTGATGCTAATGTACAAAATCTCCCAGTTTTATATGTCGTTTCGTTTTGTACATTAATTGCATATTTATTTATAAGCAAAGGAAGAGCACAACAAAATTTTCTTGTCGCCTGTCAATTGAAAAACTATTCAGCGGGATAAATTTTGGCACAGTCAGACTATTACCCCTTTCAATCATGTATAAATGTGTCTTGTTAACTGTAATATCTACATGCACATTGACAAAAAGGTGCATTTAGCGACAGTGTTTTTCACGCATTTGGATGTCAACGACATGTCATTTATCATCAGAAGGAATTATATAGAAGAACGATTGCTATTTTTGCAGTATTTCACAGAATTAATCTGCATTTTCAGGCACGTCCCATGTAATTTACAAGACTAATGGACTATATTTAAAGTCATCATGTCCGCATTACGTATATATTTATGCAGTAAAATCATTGGCGAAAGGTTATATCATGCTTCTTTTATGACAGCAGTATACATCAAATTACATATAACGACAGCTCATCAGTTGTATAAAAGTTAGAGGGTGGGGGAAACATGTAGCGATGGTCATCATTGTCAGCTGTGACGACATCTTCAGTTCAGTATTTATATAGACCCTTAACACGGTTAAAAGTATCTTCATGGATATGTTCACGAGAGAACCTCGGAGCGGGTTCTCGGACGATTTTACCCCTGCAGCTGATGTGTTCCTCCTAG
>JAYRBW010061142.1:0-55448 GCA_036023295.1 Invenusta paracnida | reverse complement strand
GAGTTTGTCTTTTATACTGATATAGGAAGGTATATATTAAAAGTATAAAATGATGCTCATTCAATCACTGCAAAATATTAATCTTTTCAAATTCTTTTTTTACAAAGAATCCAATTGAGGGAAATTATATTCTACAACAGTACTTTTAATATGACTCTGGAGAGTTGTAATGTGCCTTTATGGCTACAGAAATCACCACAGTATATTTCTTGGGTGTATGTGCATTATATGTCAGTTGAAGAAAGTTGTTTTATTTCTAAAGAAGGGAAAAGTGTTGTTTAAGCCTTCCCTTTTTCTCCATTTTTTCTACTGAATAGTCTTACTGTGTTAAGTTTAATGTCGTTCACTATATTCTACACAGGTTAGTTTATTATTTTTCTCATATATGTCCATTAAGCAATTACCTAGTATGTTACTTGAAATATAATTTATTGAAAAAAATGAAGGAAAGCCCTCTGTCTTCTATACATGTCTGTATATAATATATTTCTATTCTTCAAACCAATACACATGATACAAAACCCACATATATACCTATTTTACATTTACTATATTAAAAAAGCGCTTAATTAACCATAGAGATATATATTTACTGATATTGAGTTATAGAAAAATAGAGATAAAGAAAATGTCTGATAAGCACTCTGCATAATGGTATAAATTAAAAATAGTTAAAAGAAGGCACAAATCATCTTTTTATTTAATTCAACTTTGATTGTATACCGCGCTTTGTATTTTCTCGTCACAATTTATGTTATTGTGTATATATCTATATGTAAAAGCATAGTATGACATATATTTGACATTAATTTATTAAACATATATAATTCTATTCGTTTGTGTTGTATTGTGTTTACTTCTACGTGTAAAATTTAAATCGTGGGATTTAAAACGGTGTTATGTTCTATATTGTGTAATTGAGGCATTATTTGAAATGGTTTAGCAGATAAATATACACTATAGCTAGTTTATTATTTTTCTAATATATGTCCATTAAGCAATTACCTAGTATGTTACTTGAAATATAATTTATTGTAAAAAATGAAGGAAAGCCCTCTCTCCTCTATACATGTCTGTATATAATATATTTCTATTCTTCAAGCCAATACACATGATACAAAACCCACATCACATATATACCTATTTTACATTTACTATATTTTAAAAAAGCGCTTAATTAACCATGTCAACTTCTCTAATATTATATTGTTAGCGGTAAAATGCTAATTCAAAAAATTATTTTATGTAATTCAAAAGTTCAATTTGTTCGCGAAGTCTAATATATATCATAATGCATGTATTCATCGTACAGTAACATTATAATCAACTATAAAAGAAAGAACAAACCGCCCGCATAGAAATAGTAGACAGTAATAATTACAAACAGACAAATCACCATTAAAAGAACAAATGAGTATATTTTATTGTATGTTGCTGGTATAATAAGTACTTAGGATGTAAAATGCATAAAAGATGTTAATGCATAATTTAGCATTATAATAATCGTATACTGTATGTTGATACATAAAATCGCACATAGTCACATTAAAAACTAGCATAAAACATAGTATATAGACTAAATTATGTATATATATGACCAGAACATTTTTTTAAATTGAAGACTATATTATGTAAGTTTGGCATGTATAGTAAATAATACATAAATGGCAATGCAATTTAAATTTATCTTATAGATTTATAACTATTTTACGTTTAAACTTACTCTAAAAGTTAGTTTTACTAAATATGCTACTATTTATATAGTAAATGCGTAAGTAATAATAATACACAGTAACAAAATAATAATGATACCGATTTAATATATGCATAACAATTATTGTTGTCATTGTATAATATACACAAATTATTATAGTTATTTAATAAATGGCGTTGTTATTAATATATATATATTATTTCCTTTATACATTATGTACTATATATATTTGTGTACACGTATATCGTGAATTTCTATAAATATCTATAAATGTATATCATATATCAGTATTATACAAATATATGGTCTTTTGGACAAAGGCATTCTAATGTTTTTTGATTGTGTGTTATTACAATAAGTAAATACATATGTATATGTACATGCAATCAATGAAATAAATTAGCTAGGCTTACTATTTTCATTTGAGGTGAACATACTACTGCCATGCCTGTACCCTACAAATATATACGTATATTTATATCTTCAGAAATATTATAGGTAACTGTGTCCGTAATACATATAGGATTTATATATACATTTATGAATATCCGTACTCCACATTTTTACATGAAATCAAGTCTAATGTTTATCCTGATTTTGAAACATTAGACCTGGTGTTATGTTACGTGATTGAAGTGCGTTTTCCAATTTTGTCATATCTAGAGTAGCTTGCAAATTAGTTTAACTATAAATTAAGCAATTTATCCATACAAATGGGCACATAATATAATACATAGGCAGCTTTATTATAGGGAGCATATTTGCAATATTCCTTTAAATGTATAATTATATGCTGAATTAGTAAATATACATTATCATGTATATATTCAAAATATATTTTTTTAAACAAATTATAAACAATCAAATACCAAACAAATAATTCGCTTTTGTTTTTCAATCACCTTTTTTTGCTCAATATTTTTTTAATCTTTCTCAAAATGTTTAGCCTATTGAGCATGGAATATTGATTTTCTATAAGTACTAAATACACATGTACATTATACAAACTCGATTTTTTTGTGCATCATACCCGAAAAAGTTTAAGTCATACAGCTAAGATTGCAGCTTCTCTTCTAGGTAGGTACCCCTCCTATATACTTGAAATGGAAAGCCGATCACTTATAGTACGCTGAATTTTGCCATTATATAATACATTCATGTGCATACATATATAAGCCTAAAGAGGAGGAGAAGTTTGCACGTCATATATACTACTACAGGCTTTGGTCGTGGGATAAGTCGCACTGTCATACCTGGAATACACACAGCGAAAGAAATAGTCAAGCTCTCCTAAATCTGCATTCTATAAGAAGTCTGTAGAACATGTTGATATCGTACTGCGTCTGTATGTTTGGTTTTTGTGCTTGAAGAAAAATATATAATGTTGAGAGAATTTGGGGGCAACCAAAGTCCCCCATCTTAGCTACTTTAAAGGCGTAGCAGTAGTGTGTACAGTCGGTAGCTGCGGGGGTTCTAACTCTGCATTTTTATAAACACAAGTATGCCTCAATAATTTGAAAGGAACTTAAGCCCTTGGGCAAACCCTCTTTCAATATGTATTCTAACCTCTCCTCAATCGCCTTTTTCTACCTGTACATGTATAAATACAGTAGGTCCTAAATCGCACCAATTTTCAATATAAATAATACCTTTATATGTATAACACAGAGATAGATTTTTGTGTTTTCGTCTAAAAGAAATAAACGGAACTCCGTGGTGTTATCATTGAAGCGTTTTTATAATCCCATATATTTAATAGTTTGGAAAATCTTACTATTTCGTTTGAACTAAAATATTTTTTTTCCGGCTATATATATATGAATTTTCACATATACCTATAATACATTATTAAGGACGGTTGCCAACCATAACTTATATATTATATGTATATTTAAATACCACTTATGAAACTTAATGCTTCATTTTCCACACGATGCGTTATCTATAACACACATGCTTAAATCGACAGGCAATAGATTATTAAACTAAGCTACACACTTGACCTTCGCTTTATTAGGACTATATAGTGAATGTATATTGTGCACGAATATAACCAGCTTTCAGCCACAAAACAAATTCATTCAACTGATTAAGAATTTATTAATTAATACTCGCTCAGATGAAGTGTCTTAGCTTGCTTACTTTAACTTTGTATGTTCATTTATAAACAACTTACGACTGACAATGTTCTCAGAGCTTAGATCTTCGAGTTCACATTCTACTCAATCGCTTCAACTCTTAAGTTTTGTTTTTTAATGGTAAGGGTTTTCAGGGGGTTAAGGTATATTGTCTACTTATACCTACAAAAATTAATCTGTGACATTTTAAAAGTTATCATGAAGGACAAATAAATTGAAAACTAATAAATCTTTCACTTGAGATTAATTAACAACTTTATTGCTCTATAACAATGAAATTAGGTATTATATGCTTATGGTATAATTCACATTTTTAGGTTTTTAAACATTACTGCAATTTGATTATACTATAACACAATTATACCTGTTTTCGACCTGTACATAAATTCATATTTTGACATTTTTGTTAATTAATAATAATTTTATTATCCAATTTAGAAAATTAACAAATGAACTCTATATTTCGAAATATACATGTTTACATTTCAAATTTTATATATAAAATATTTGAATAAAATTATAACAAACTGTGACGAATTTTAATGATATTACATGAATCATCTAATATATTGAATATATACTGAATCTATATAAATTGAATATACATATCATATATAATTTTTTAGTGATAAATTTTGGTAATTTTTTGGAAATAATTATTGTGTTAATTGCAATGATTTGGTTATTTTTATTCTATATTCTAAAGTCTAATTGTATTTAATGGATACTATTACTAATATTTCAAAATACTAACATTTAAGTTATGTTTAATTAATTTTCAAAAGAGAACACTATTGCAATATTTATATATATGTATATACATCAATATTACATGTTAGAGTAATGTATACACATAGCTACTGCAAATACTATTATGTAGAAATAAATTCCATTTATCCTATTAGATTGGAATATAATATTACTTATATTATCACGTAAAATATTTAATGTTGCTAATTTTCTAAAATCTCTATAAAACAATCTGTTTTATTACATAACTAGCGATCTTAATTTAATTTTAACCTCATTAAATCTTATTGTATAACCTAAAGCTGAACGCACACTAGACATATTATGCAGCATACAATTATATGTTTTATCTTATATGTGATACCACACATATACTTTATAGTCATATAGTCATATATGCATAATAAATATATATATAATATATCAATAAATTTGCGTGATAAGCCGATCCATTTTAGAATAAGGCGGCGACTAAAAGAAATCCCAGGGGAACGTTCAGAGCAGAACTAGTCTTGCGCTGCAGAAACTCTCCGCGGCAAGGAAAAGGAGACTTTTTATGGGGATGAAATTGTTCATTTGACTGCACCGCAACCAACTGTTAGTATACTTTTATAGCCTATCTGATGGTATTGTTATTTTGGGAGGGTATAGGATAGTATATATACATATGTGTGGATCGGACTGTCGTTTTGCCTTCACAAAGCTATTGATTAAAAAATGGGGATTTCCCCTCTATATTTCATTTTTCTATTTCGCGACTGGCAGTCTAGGCAACTTTCTAGTTTTATACCTACACTATTTTTTGTTATTATATAATAGTGTATAATAGCATGCCTTATGATTGTAGCTACAGTTAGTTAGTTTGATGATAAAATCATATTTGAAGCGGTATATCTTTTATGCTTTTATGTGCTTGATGAAAAAAATGTTTTTAATAAATATACATCATTGCAAGATAGTGTATCTGTAGAACAATATCACGTGCCTTTTTGTCGGTATCTTCACTGTTGTCTAATTTAAACGTTATCTTTTGTTTCATATATTATAATACATTTAGTATAATAATAATAGTATATAACCAAGTATACCGTTTAAGATCTGAATAGTGCATATCTTTAGTATTTATCCACACCTTTGACATAGCATAAATCTTCTTGGATATTTATTTTTTCATTATTAATAGTAGCCAGGAAGCTGGTTAAAGATGATATCAAAACAGAAACCACATGTAATTGGACATTTGTTTTGACAGAAGTAGTCATCTCATTGGCTGTTCCTTTGATAAGTAGTATGCGAGAGCCGAGTGAAAAATCTACTTAACCCAATTAAGGAAAATGTTTAACCTGTATGTTAACAGTAGTCGAACCTTTTACTCAACTTACTACTGATTTTTTATACTAAGTCAGAAATTAAAACAAGTAATTTTAATTTGAGAACTGTAATATTTCCCAATTGGATTTCTTAAATTTGCTTAAGAAATATTTATTTAGGTTAGCTTTTAAATTAAACAATTTAAAAAATCTACACTGGTTAGGTAATGAATATTTAAATATTTTGATTTTTGCCTTTGTTTTATGAAAGCTGGTATTTGTTCATAAATTAATAAATTGCATAAAAATATACGAAATACTTCTTTATAAAATAAATATGTATAAAAATATAAATTATTTGAATAAAATGTAATTATATTCTGAAATTTAAATTATTTTAAACATTTAATTTTTTTAAATGATGACTTTCAAAAATATTTACATATAGTCATACATGTTTCATAAATATAGGGTGAATATTTTTTTTCACATATAGCAAAACATATTTGAAATTATTGAGCGAGTATAACCACGTTTCCTTAAATACTTGTACTGCGACATTTTGTTTACCTTTAAAATTAAGACCACTGGATAAATAGACTATATAATATATCGTTTTATCCACCTTTACTCGTTTCTAAACTTTATAAACGTGTTTTCAACATTTTATTAATAAGTTTCAATTAAAAAGTATCTATGTTTTATTGATATGCTGTGTCATAATTTCATTCTCCGATTAAAAGGTGCCTGTGGTTCTGCTCAAAAATATATTTTGTGGTTTTATATCTTATTTTATTACACTCAAACTTTCTTTTCCAATTGTAAGGTTATGAATTAGCTTATACATTAGTCATCTTTTTACTATCAAAATATATCTTTCTACTTTTCAGTATTTCGTTTTCTTCTTACTACATAATTTTATTAATCAGCCTAATTGTAACGATTTTATTGTGCAAAGCCTTTATTCACTATTCAATGAATAGTTATTGATAAAATGTAGCGATTTGTTCCAGTACATTCAAAAGTGTGTTGATGTATATAATGTTGAATTTATTCAGATTTTTTTTACACTAAAGTCTTTTTACAAATTAGATCAGTTTATTTCTTTAAGTTGAACAATTGATTCATTTTACTTTACGGTATCTGCATACACTTTCTTTCTTCTGATTAATTATTAGTTTGTTAAAGCAAAAATGTGACAGCCTTTATTTATAGCTATATGAGATAGCAGGACCAGTTAAATAATCATCGAAGGGTGTCAAAATATAAAGAAGTCGGCGCACAATTTTCGTATGAGTAGGTGGTGTTTATAGCTTTGTCTACAAAGCCTTGGAGGAAATATTTCCCCTCCTTTATCGTGCCCACTCAAATGCCCTTCAGTACATGAAAACTATTAAGGACGTTTGTGCCCTGCGAACCAATACTATATACAGATAAGCTCTGGCAGATTGCCTCTTTTGACTTTTAACTAGAAATTATACTATTCCATACGTGCGTTCTCTCTTATCTCCCCTCCTCCTCTCTTTGTCGGTTCTGTGAATAACAGCTTGTAGTTGAGTGTCAACAGACTATTAGGTATATACATATGTATAAACGTTCTACTCAAGGTATACCTCCTATACGATAGCAACGTGCAATAACTATTCATGCAAAGTAGACTTGAATACCTATACTCTAGCCTTCTTCCAAATATAGAATTAGAAGTAATATATCATATTATTTTATAATCCGTATTGATATTATATTATGTAAACTGTAATGCGCTTACGGCTTTTTTTCCATTCTTGTACCACAATTTATTATTAGCTGCTTACTTTGGTGCAGACTAAACGACAAGCCTGTCTGTTATATATATGTATGCTGTATTTAGTTTCATACTTTAGAAATTAAGAGTTTCTTTCGTTTATTTGACTTTAAGACGCGGTTCTTGTCTATTTGGTACTATATAATATACAACGACGGTTACTTGAAAAGTAATTTTAGACACAGTGCCGCCAATCAAAATAGAACAGTGAAAGTTTATCTCCGTCAATTCAATTCCGTTTCATTTTAACGTAAACACAACTATATGGACAACACGCATAGACTGTGATATACCTACACGTCACATTATAATCCATTACAGAAAACAGCTAACTTTCTATAACCATCATGTGTCTGTCACTAAATGTACAGTGTACCGGACTACAATAAAAAGTACAACGTCCATAACCCTAAAGAAACCCTGCAACAGACCGCCTTCCGGGATATTCTACGCCTTAATTTAGAGAGTCTGGGGTGATTCAGAGTCTATAACTTTGATTTCGAAGATATTCAGTGTGGATATGTTGATAATCTGCGATTTTAGACCAATGGATCTTGCGTTAAGAGATGTATAGCTTCAATTTTTCAAAACTTATATAATATATCACATGAGATATATACACAAAGAGTTGGTAACTACGTTACAACAATACATGCTGGGAATCTGACACCTACTTCATACGGGCATAAAAATAACAACTAACATTGTTTTGTGCAGAATTCTATTATATAAGGCCTTATTTATACATCATTGGTATTGCACTCTGCAACTATTTATCAACTTTACTTCTTATTCTTTCCATATTTTGTTGTGCCTTCTATCTGTATTAAGTTTAATGTTATACTCTATTTGAGAGTATAAGGTATAGGAATCCTTTCTTTTTATGCAAGGGAGCCCTCGTGAGTGGACCCTTCCTTTATTTTAGTTATTTGCTGACTGTAACTTATACTATCTAGAGTATCAACCCTTCTTTGCACGTTGGAGTAGCTGCACACTCTATAACGGCACGGTGATTGGCTTTTATCGATGATTTATGGGCTTTCTCGATCCTGGCAATAATTCGCAACATTTACATCGACAATAATTTATCCTGCCACCCTCATACCGTACCATTTACTACACTGCTTCCCCCTCCTCTATACTCTCCTTCAAGAGGTTATAAGTGAGATGGTTAACGAAACCTAGCCGCCGCCTTCTTAGTTCTCTGTTGTATGTAACTCTCCTCTCTTGTGTGTGTTTGTCTGTTGGTGGATTGTATATTTGACGGTCTACTGGGTCTCTCGACTGTTGGCTTCCATGTAAGACAGTTGACGCTCGTTGTTCAGTTTTGGAGCAAGCAGACACAGACTATTCTGACAGGCTGCTACGACCTCCATCCACACTCGCTGTTGTCTGAGCTGAGGTCGTATCTCTTTCACCAAGTTTCTCTCTTTTTTTACACAATCAACGTGTATAATTATATCAAAATAACTTCTGATGGTCAGTTTACGTGTTCCCCCAAGCCTAAATAAAGTGACATCCAGTTATCGTGATATCTACAAAATATTGTGATTCAATTTAACAAAACAGCAACTACCTCTTGACCTTGTACTGCATTTCGACATCAATCTTGACTTAGTTACGATTATTAGAGTGAATAATTATCAGAAATTGGAACAGTGACTGATTTCTTTAGATTACTGGATCGACTCCTAAATTTCCAACGAACGTATACGTTTTGTTTAAGAATTTGTAATACTCGTCCTTGGAAAGAATTATTGGTTCTACTTTCTCACATCAGTACTATACATTTTCTGTGTATGATATCAATTAAGGCTGCAGCATTAACCACTATCATTGCTGCAAACCATTCCACTACTCTCCGCATTACTTCTGGCACAATTTGAAACATATTTCATCTAATCGGCCTGTATTCTGTCAGCCAAAGTGCTGCCATTTATTTGACGCTGCGTCTCTCTGTTGATTCGTGCGAGATTCTTGAATGCTGTAAAAAGAACGCTACCAAGACCTGCTTAGCCATTTTCCCATCTCGATCAACACTGGGCGGTCGTTTCATTGTCAGTAAGAAGAAAATTGTTGAAACATTTGTGCAGTTGCTTTGGATTATTTCTTTTTCTGTTATTCATCCATCATCAAAAAGACAACTCTCATTGTACTATGAAAAGTAGATTAAGAAATAGCTTTGTCCTCTTCTATTCGATACTACTGATCAGTGTTTGGCATCTTTCGTGTGCACAATCTGGTAAGTTCACAAATAGTTTGCATTTTAAACAGCCTTTCATCTGTAATATTCGTATTTATCCATCAGAAAAAGACCAATAACTTTATAAACGGTATAGGTAATAAGTACTATTTGTATATTATAACTTAATATTTAAATAACACTTTGCTTATTTGTGAATTATATCAAGGCGAATTCCCAAATTTTTTAATGAACAAAACAAAATCTGTATTCAGACCTGTTTTCAGAAATCTGTATTCAAATACACACGTTCTTGTGTATTTATTTTATACGCAAATATAAACATTTTTTATCAGCAATCTGGCAAATTAAGTTGTTTAAAATCATTGTTCTGATACTTTCAATTACATCTTTAAAACCATATTTTTATCCTAATCTATAATATTAGTTTCATTTAATTACCATTACTAATTTGTGTTTGTTAGTTTCATTAGGCACATAGATATTTACTAAAAATTAATCATATTTATACATATATATTTTTTGACATATTATAGATATGCTTGAATCTGAAACTGAGACATCTTGCAAATTATTCAGTATGTGGAAATATCTAATATATTCAAAATTAAAATTGAATTATCAATATTTTTTCAATGACTTTGTCAGAAATCCATCATTATTCAACGCCTTCAAATAGATTTCATTAAGCATCAGATGTATGAAGTTCTTTACTTAAACATTCGATTTTGAATAAATATAGTTGTAGTTAATTTTTACGTCCCCAGAATAATTGTTGAAGTATTAAGCTGCATTCTTTTTAAATTGGGATAAACGAATTTTAGTTAACTAAAATAAACGTTAAATATTAAACTTTATTATCAAACTGAAAGTAAATATTTCCCGAAGAATAATTATCATAGTATCAGGATGGTACACATATATATATTGTATAAAATGTTGCAAAAAAAGCCTTTCTTCAATCTGGTACAGTCATGAGACGGCGGTTTTATTAGAGAGGTTGTTTTCTAAAGTAGAACAGTTGTTTTTCTTTATATGATTTGTTTTATCCCGCCTCGTTTTGACAGTTGAACATATATATTGTATCTTTGATTATAGCCAGCTGGCCAACAATGTATATGTATCTGTTGATATATGTATACATATAATATATACAATTATATACGTCAACAGTTTCTTCGTTTAATGTAGTAATATCGATACACTTTAGACAAAAGGCAAATTTTCTTTTTCATTGTAAAGTCAGTCATGGTATACATACCTAGCTGTTTGAAAAACAGAAACTAACCTTGTTCTATGAAATTTTTTTTTTTTATTACTGCCTTTTTTACACTCAAATAAAAAAATGACTCATTACAAAAGAAAAAAACTAGTCAGCGCATAAACTAAGTAATGATCTCAAATCACCATGCTGGCAATGCATAAATTCCCTTGTTACAGAAGACGTGGTGGGAACTTTTATTACAGGACATCTTATATTTATAGAATCATCAATCTCTTAAGGACAGTTTAGACTTTGGACTGACGCTATTTTTGGTGTTGTGTGTCAATATTCTGGCATATGAGCATCCTAATCTTCTAAAGACAATATATCCTTGATGGTAAATGGAACCCTGGGGTCAAATGAGATTGAATCACCCTACCAAGTTTCTGTCAACTTTTCGTTCCTCATCTATCAAATCAAAGATTTTTCCCTTAAACTATAGGAGGCAGTTTCTTCTTCCTTAAGCAGTGTTCAGGTTGAAAAGCGTATAATTCAATTGAGTATCGTTTCTAATTCTCACTTCGTAAAATTAATTCTCTTCGGTGATTAAGAAAACTATGAGTCATCCATTGTTGAAAAACAAATGGGATAAACTTATTTATAGTTTCTTGTTTCACTCCTCCCTCTTTAAAAATTGAGTTGTTATTGTATTAATAGTAGAACTTATATATATATACTTGTATGTTGAGCAATATTTAATACCAATTTCAAATTGAGTACGGTTTAGTTTATGACTAATTTAGTATAATTTAAATATAACTTAATTAAAAAATTTAATGTTATCAAAGCTAATATGTTAATTATTTATTGATTTTGATTTTGATTATGTGTAAATACGTACACTTTATATTATATTTATTTATTTATATTTATTTATATTATAAAATTGATATTCATAAATGTTTTTTTGCGGAATATTTATTTAATATAAAGGAGAAGCTATCTGGTTTATTAAACGCACTGATTACTAATATATGAATATGCATCTTATAAAACTTAATGAATTATATTTTACTATTTGACTTTTATTAATTTAATTATTATTATAATTTAGAGTTGCATGTTCCAACTTTGTGTAGTATTTTAAATAAAACAATTTCATTATTAACACTGGTATGTTTTCAATTTTTTAATTCAGCTAACGAATGAATTTTAATGATGCATTTTATGGTCAAATGAAACCAATAAATATATTATTAGTAGCTAAAACTTTTTTATGTGATATTTTTTAAAGTTTGGGATAAATAGTTCTTCTTCTGCTTATAACTTTTAGTTGATATATGAGAGTTGGGGTATATAGATTTTTATGACGAGCTCAAGGAAGCCAAATTCAATAAGCCCGGGACTCGAAATATGCTCGACCCTTTGTGCTGGGTGTTTTATGGGGCATTAGCTATTTAATCAGCAGGCTGCAGCTATTTCCCCGTTCTTTTCCTGACCTATATTCAATTTGTTTGAGATATTCGTTTTATTTTCTATTCCAAAGTAATATATAGGTTAAATATTTTTGATAAATATACATATATTGATGATCTTCTCTCCATATCTACCTCTTATAATGAATGGCTTATAGGATTCAATTTAGAATCATGGACATTATATCCCCTTTGCTATATTTACGTATACATATTCTTATTTGTGTGTGTATTTCGATTAATTATTTTCAAATGAAACATCTTGATATAAATATGTCAGTAATGAAAAATGGGATATCTTAATTATAAATAAATATTCACACTTGGCACAGAATATTTGAAATATATCAATCAGCTAACATTTGAATGCATGAAAAGATTTCTTACATTTTGCTCAATTGTAATTTAAATTTTCATTAGGAAATTAAAAGACAGTATATAAAGAGCTTCACTTTATTCGAATTGGATTCATCTTTATTACTCTAATACTATACATATTTATTATATTGGTTACAAAATAGATAATTATAGAGTAAATTACAAAATAATTTCTGAGTTCATAGCATAACTTTAAAAATACTTAATGTTTTTACTCATAGATTATATTGAACATTTTATTTCTTTTTATTAAAAATATTACCTTATAAAAAATGTTAACCCCCTTTCATTGATTAAGCTTTCCAAACTATTCTCAGTATACAATTCCTGGCAAACAAATATGTATATAATTAGATATTAGATGATTAGTTAAACAAAAATCAGAGCTTCATTTTCGTAGAAAGTCTAATTTGATGTATTTTTTCTCTTTTGTCGATTATTGGTTTTCTCAATAAGTTGTTTTGGTTTCTTTAGCTCCATAAGATTATTTTCCCATATTTATTCAAAATAGTTTCTTATTCAATACTTTATGTATTCGATATTATCTGTATGTTAAATGTTTTAATACATATTTAATTTAAAAGCTCGGATATAAATTACTATATTAAATGATATTCCGTACTTCTTTTTGAAGGTGTGAACACGAACAACTTCTACTTTAAGACGAACCCAGCAAACCAGGATGTGGAAGAAGGGAAGTCGGTACGACTCGAATGCGCCGTACGACCCAACCGGAACATCATCTACTGGTGGCAGAGGGACTCTAACGACATTGATGTGGACGATGGACGCCGAGTGTTGGAGGCAGGAAGCAATCTGCAGATCCAGCACGCGGATAGAGATCTGGACCAGGGCAGCTACAACTGCGTGGCGAGTAACCGATCTTCGGCCTTCACCAGTATGAGCATCAAGGCGGACGTCAATGTCTTCTGTGAGTTCACGATTGTCAGCACTAAATGTTTTATTCGAACAACTTTTGTAAATAGATTAAAGGACGAAACCTTATTGTAACATTATATTGTCAAGCGGTTGAGATTCATATCCAACTATCATCTAAATTATGAAGACATCTAGAAGAAGATTCTTAAATTTGAGAAACATTATATTTAACTTTTAACATTTACAAGATGAACGTTAGCTATGTTAACTATTTTGATCCGTTTTATTTAAACTACTATTTTGTATACGAGCTCACCGTAATGATGTTGAACCTGTACGTAATATAACTAAGTGATTATCATTTTAAAATTATTTTAGATAGATAGAAGTAAAGATATAGAAATAACATTATATTTACCTGTGTATAATGTTATAATAGTGCACTAAAATATGTAATTATAAGTTTTAGAAAACGTTTTACAATTTTAAATTTGTTAATAAAAACTAAATTCCTTACGGTCTCAAAATATAAACGTGAACTAAAAACGCTGATTTCTGGAGTAATTTGATAAATATATAAGCAACTGTTTACAGAATAAATGTATGCTATTTTTACGTTTCAGTGAAAACAAATGTTCAGGATTTTAATGACATACAGTTGTAAGTTCCAAAATAACACAACCATTTTATGATCTAATCTTATTCCATTGTTAACGAATATTTTTAGGAATACTTGAACTCTATATGCGTGTGCTGTGTACACCAGAGACACTATATTGAGTTGTCCGGTGTATCTTGTTTGAATGAATGTGGTTTGAGATTGGGAAGTTATATTATCTAAAAATAGACGCAAGTTTAACCGGATGAGAAATAATTTTGATCACACTGCAGGGTGTTATAGGTATATATATTAAGCTTGTGCTACTTTTGTGTAGAATTGGTGGCGCGATGCTTTTATTTTGTGATCACAAACCACAAAATTAATGCGTCGATATAACGAATTTTAAGGAAATCGATAATACTGCTACAACGGTAAAGATGAGCGAGTCACTGGAATGTATGCCCTGCGAATTACATTATTCATTATATGGACAGCTCTGAATCTTGCCTGTCATCGATCCATATAGAACTTTTCTGTGTCTAGTCGAGCATTTTCCGACTAAACAACTTTCTTTCATTTTTATATTTTACAGATGGGATTTTGAAGAAATATTATAGAACAATGGGACTGTTATGGGACAATTATAGAATTGTAATTATTGTAACATATATTGATAAATTAAAGTAGATCAGTGTTGATGCATTTTATGTAAACAAATAACTACTTTTTATTAGTTACATTTTTATTTGACTAGAATTAATCGAAAAATATCGAATATTATACGGTAATATTCCAATTATTACAGGCCTTCTTCAAATTAACTGATATCCTGACTCTAGAAAACATAGCACACATAACTTCGATATCACTTTCTTAGAAAAACACTAACTTCTTCCAGCGTCTCTTTTTTTAGCGTGTGGTTAATATATAGTGGGAAACTGAATGTACAATATATAAAGAATGATATATCTATTTTTGCTGCTTACTATAAAATATTTGGACATTTACGTTTCCCAACTGATTCCCTCGCAGGGCATCCTATAAATCGCAGTGTCTGCTATATTAATTTACTACAAAGAACGTAAAAACAAACAATAACAAACGCCTCTATATTTGCATACGTGTGTGTATCGATATAATATCCTTCGAGTGAATGTATTAAAACGAAACTATTGATTTTTAAAGAAAGTATCTCGCTTTCAACAACGTCTTTACGAATTTATAAAAGTAATGACTGACCTACAAAGACGGGAAACCGTATCATTGACCTCATCATGTTTCATAAATCATTATTATAAATTTTGAAACCATTGACCTCAACCGAATTATTACATCTGTGCCTAATTATTAAATATACAATTAGAGGATGGGATATAATATATAGATATACATTAAATTATATTATATTTAGCACAAACGGTGCAATAAAAAGGATTATCTTTAGGTAGGCTGGAGAAAAAAGGAGTACTATACATATATATTTCGGTCATCATTTATCATTATAGAGGGAGGAATGCAGGATGAACCCGTAGTGAAAGCGATTGACTAGAAAATCCATATTTCAAAATGTACAGTGCTACATTACATCGATTATCACAGACTGACACCGAACTTTTAGAGTTCTCTTGTACATAAGTTAAAGTCTGATTGATCCATATCGTCTAATAGCACCGTTAGTGTATGTAACCTCATTTTTTATTGTCACATTTTTAATGCCCAATTACTTTACTGTACCAAAAAGTATTTATTTTACCCATGTACCTATGCATAAGTGGTCCAATTATATACTTCACATATATTGAGAGAGTGAGACAAACGCACAAGCTTACTACATAATACATACGCGTCCTGGCTACACATGTGTATATTCACCCGGCCTATGTTTTCAGGTCAACGAATTCCAATGTCATTTTTTATTGTCTACTAATTATACTTCATTCTTTGGCGCAGGCCTAACTGTAATTCCTGACCTTTACACTACTTACACACACATACACACTATATTATAGTTAACTATTGCTACGTCCCATTTATGTTGTAAAACGTAAGATGTTGAAACCGAATATTTATGTAACATTTTGTGTTTTTGGTATCTGTTTTCATTGCTTTTATATAAACGAATATTATTTTATATATCGAAAAGTAAATGGTGCATATATATTAGAGTTCGTACTGGTACTGCTAGCACTGCCAATATACTTTAACAGAAAGGTCGACCTGTTTTTCGAAAAATAAATACTGCTTTTTCATGTTACATGTTTACATAGTGTTCAAAGTCAGTAAATTTTAACAAATTCAGTAATTAAAGTTTTTGTTGCTGTTATTTTTGCTTCAATTGTTCAATAATTTTAAAGAATTCTATATGACCTTGTTCTGTCAACCGAGGTCACCTATTTATTCAATGCACCTAGTTATTTTCTGATGACATTTATATCGTTACATTGAAGTTTATTAACGGAACAATTAAAAAATTATTCTCATGACAAGTACCTCCATTTCGTTTTATAGGCATTGATCACCTTAATAAACACTACAGATTGTCTTGAAAATTACATTTTGTACATTAATTTCATCCATTATTTCCTACAATATTCATTTTAATCTTTTGGATATTATTTATATAAGAGTGATTTGTGTAACAGAAATATGCATAACCGTTAATTTATGTACATTCATACCCCTTTTCAATAAATTGTTAGTTCGCTATGTTTAATGTTGCCACTTGGCATGCACGTGTAAAATAAAATTTGCTAATATAATCAATCAATCCTGATGGTCAAACGATTACCTTATAGCTGATAGCTATTGTATGCGTTATATTATCACAAAGCTACCTATATTTCTACATTTCTGTGCTTCACATAATATGTTGAAGAGTCAAAGTAATAATCACAATATTCTACTTAGTATGTATATACATATAATATAAAAGGTAAGTAGATGGATGATTTATATTCTTATACCAGCATCAAGATAGGTTAGCGGCCTACTACTAAAAAGACGAAACCGTTAGAATGGAACATTAATGAATTATTTGACATCGACACAGTTTACTGATCAAGGCAGCTTTTGTGCACCGCCCTCTTAAATAGTACTTACCCCTTTCAATATTGTATTATGTAGGTCGTCAGTTATCATAATATGGATTCCCCAGGACTATCATCTTGACATTCCGTGAAAGCGCAATTTCCTTTGTTCTTCTCGGACAGGGTAATATTAATATAGTCTGCTCATAGTTATAACTAATTTAACCTCAATATAGTGTTGCACACAGAATAGTATACCACGCAGACAGAGCCCTTTGTATTGATTTGCCTTTTACAGTCCCGACCTCTCTTGATATAAGTTAAGTATGATTAATAGCTCCGATTCGATCCTACAACGTAGAAAAAAACAATGATACCAAATTCAATTGCACCAGCAAACCACGTTTGAATTGTTTATTGTGTGTATCTTATCTATTATATCTACCCTAGTTTTTAATTTAACTGTGAATATGTTTATGTACGTACATATAGAAAACTACTTCGGTACCTCAAAAGAATGTCACAAGTCATTCATCTTCTTTTCGTACTATGCAATGTAGTTTACCCTGAACTATTTTATATTTTGACTGTATTTATGATTAATTTTGTAGTAAAGAAAAAGTATAGAAGGATATTAAAAATTTAACCTTAACCATCTAAACCATGTACGATTGATACGTACAGGGTGTTCCAAAAGTCAGGCAACCCAGAATTTTATTGAATAATAATATGTACATGCATTTAAAGAACTATCGATTAATTTATCTGTGCTAATTGAAATATTCTAGGTCAACGTATTCAAACATCTTCTCTAACTCTGCAATCAATACGTTATTAAAATAGGGTATATATGGCTCTTTAAATGTAGGTATTCTGGGTTGCGTGACTTTTGGAATACCCTATATAAATTATGTAAACTTTCTTAAATATTTCATCACCATTTTATGAATTCTAAAAGAAATACAAATACTGTGTAAATATACGTTGTCAAACACGTTATTTTTTAGTATTTACAATTATATGTTTATATATAAGTATAATTATTTCCAATTTTAAATATTCTATATTTTTAGGGATGGATCCAGAGCTCACAATTCAACTGGTAAAACCCACCAGAAAATCCGACATTACAATCGGTGCCGAAGTTGTCCTTCGTTGCGTCGTGAATTCCAATCCCCCAGTCAAATCGGCCAATATCAAATGGTTCTACAATGGCGTCAGGTAAGTCATATTTGTATGAAAATACTGCATATTATTATGTACTATATTTCCATATTTAATTTCAAAGAAAAAAAGAACATTTACCCTCCCGCAAATGCAAAAAACCTGTATTTTGGGCTATACTTACCAGTTTTTTAAACGCGTAAATTGCTAATCGAAGAAGCATATGAAATGCTGTCATTTCTTATAAACAAGATATGACACATAAAATGCATCCCCAAATTGTTTTAAGGAAACTGAATCTGAATTAGGGATTACATGATTGATACGAATATATGTTTACATTGTATTAATAACGAAGGACTGCCAAACGGATTGATACGGTACAATCTTGATCCTTTCAATTTATTTATCTCGTTTGTAGCTGATGCGATGGCTATTATAGTCATGTTCGTTTAATCTCTTAGGACGTGGTGTTTATATTATACATTATACAATAACAAACCCTCACTGTGTAACAGAAATCCTCCCTTAGAAATCACCAGAACTCCTCAACTCTTCTTAATGGTTGTTAATATAAATATATCTTTCTTCTCGCAGACAAGGGCACCACCATTATAACTTCCCCTATTCACGTCAACTTCAACTGATACGATCTGTTATGGCATTCGTGCTTGCTATACTGACCGCTATAAAGCTACCATTTTCTTTTTTAGCCAGTCTTGATAAGTGTTTCCATGCAGGTTTTTAGCCAACCATTTGGCCTTATAAACACAAGGAGCCTTATACTTATCTTCCAGTTTTTTCTTATATATTTTACTTTTCCGTGCATTATTTGAAATGCTGTTTCTCCTTCGCGCCGTAGAACGAGTTAAATTTTATTCTTATGTAAGAAATCCAAAGTTTGAATTTTGTTCGACAACATTTCTTTTTTTATATTTTTCGTTTGGAATTCAATAATAATTCATAAATATCGGTTATTATTACATATGAATATTATTATAATTTTCTTACTATTTACATTTTAATTCAAACTTTTAATAACGACTGATTCAAAACTTTTATTTCACCAAAATCCAATATTAGATTATTAAATTCTAAAAGGCTTCCTTGCTTCTTTTGATATTTATTGAGTGCATTTAAAATATAAACATTCTTACCTTTCGGAAATGTATTGTTAAGATTTTCTGTATGAATTAATCAGTAAAATAATTAAAATTTATAAATTTAATTTTTTAGCTCGACTGTCAGTTTTGCTCTATATACTCCTCATTCATAATATGTTTTCTATTTTCTGTCTACCAGACTACGAACGGACATGAAAGTGCTGGATGACGGAAGCCTTCATATCGCCTCCATGCAGCACTTCCACTCGGGCACTTTCCACTGTCGAATCTTCCATCCGGCCGGCAAATTGGAGAGTAAACCGCCGTTTGTTATCACTTTTGGAGGTGAGTTGCACACCCATTTTGTAGCCTATATACTCGAATATAACGCAATATCTAACAGTATTCGAAATATTTAAATCGTGATATAGAAAACTATTGACAATGAGCACTAGGTGTAGCCGACTATATATGATTATGTCTTACTCTGATTTTATACGTTTTAGTGTTGATTGTTTATTTATGCGAATTTCATATACAACAGGGTCAGAGTATTAAGAATGTTTTGCAAAAAGAGAAGGAATAAATCGATAGACAAGATTGGATCGATATTAGACAGTTGAACCCTTTTTATTTCTCTTTATCCGCTTCAGCTGCCTCCAAACCGATCGATGTATCGAGCATCTCATTCGTCCGCTACGTGAAGTTGGGTGAAAGTCTCAAACTGACATGTCCCAATGTGACTAGTGGTGGATCCTCGGTTATGGCTTTCTGGGGTTACATGGACACATTTGGCTCGCTCTACAAGCCCCTGTAAGTCTCATTTTTCTGTTTTATGAGTTTTAAGCTCTACACAGGCCTAAATGGCGCTTATATTTTGTAGTTCGAAAACAACCTTTAAAATGACAATGACATGAAAGGCCCATTTATAATTTGTTTCAGATCAGTTGGTATAAAAACTTTTGCTTATGCAACAGCACGAATGACTCTATGGTTTATCGCAAAAAGAATATTACTGTAGTTTAACCAATTTTTAACTCACTGGAATATGTACAAACATTTAAACATAAAAAATATTACACGATTACTTATCTCCTGACAGCAAGAATAAACAAGATACCTATACAGCCTATTATTATAAATATAACAGTAAATATCAACACACAGTAGAAATTATATTAAAATTGTGTAAAAATTACAGTCATTCCTGTTTAGCCTATTTTAATTATGATGATATATTATCCTTTAATATATAATTATGGAGATAAGATAGGTATTCGCTATATCATATCCATGTATTTATGTATATATATATGTACATATATTGGAGTACTATATCCCCACTTGAAATCAATCCTATTGAGCTAACCTGTAATTAGGTCGGAATATTTGAGACATGTTTCTCGGTGTAGACATTTTCTATATATCTGAATGCACAAATTATGACACAACGTATTTTATTAAGTTTGGAACATTGCCTTATATACATTACTATGATAGGATCTGGTCGTGAAACTGCAAAGGCCAATATTTTTGTTAATTGTGTAGATGTAATATAGATACATGGGGCAGATTATTTTTGGTATAAGCCCGCGCATACAACCAATTCCGTACACAAACTTAGTTGTTAGAAAGCTCGAACAAGAATTGTTTCTATGTTGTACATGCATAATTCAGGAGAAATAGGATATTTTGTTATGTTACTGTCTGTTACTGTATGTTTATAGATATAATAAACCTGTTTGCCCCTTATCATTTCTGACCTTATAGATTATATTATATTTCATGTTTTCTGCTAACTGTCGTGTTTAAATGTACATACATACATGCATTATATATGCATAACTCTTTATAAAGTTAGTATAATGCTATAAATGTATTATGCTAGTTTACGATTGCCCTTTAATGTATCGTTGTTTTAATAGGCTTGGTCTGTCGTGATATACAAAACGCCTTTTTCAATCGGAGATCACTTTAGATACTTTACACTCTCATAACAGATAAGAGATTACGTGTTGTGCCAATATATACACATAAATCATAATATAGTCTAATGGGCTGCATATTATATCTATTTATTGTTGGGTAAAGTGTTTTATTTTGATATGATAATATATTTATCACTGTTATTTAAGTCATTTGAATTTTTATATACCTATATTTTTTTCTTTGCATTATACTTTGAAAAAGTAATATCAAATTATAATTAATGATGTCTATTGTTTCTACGTATTACCATATTTTCTAAATAAAATAAAATATGAGAACTGACGTACATATTTTCATTGAATTTATATTAACGATTGAATGATATTGCTATCACAACTCTAAAAAAGTTGTATATTTCCTTTGTAAATGTTGGTTTTACGCCTAATACGAAATCGATCTAAAAATTAAATCAATTTATAAACTCCACTGCTTCCTTCTTCTTTTAAAGATACTTATATATCGACAAACTTTACTTAATTTCTGTGAATAGTAACCAGCCTTTAATTGTCTCCCTGATGGCTTGACCAATACCTCCCTAACAGCACTGACAAGATATCCTCGGTAACCATTGACAACTCTAATAGCTTCGTGTTGAACATGAAACGGGCGAGCGAGGCAGATGCCAATCTCTACATTTGTGAGGTCAAGGGATCCACCACGGGCATCACCGATCAGCAGTTCTTTATTCAGGTGGAGATTGCTGGTGAGTGCGGAATCGTTATAATGCCAACTTATATCTATACTCGTATACGGCACATTTTCTTGTAGATCCTCACACTTTGGTCATATGCTATGCTGTGATGTATCATAATCTTATGAAGGAGACATATTCAACGAAAAATAGACAATTACAAAGCCGATTGATCTGAAATAAATTAGAATCATTGTCTGGTTGTTTAACACGATAAGAAGCAACATAACTATTTGTGTTAAATGTCTCTAATAGTTTACTGTATGATTATGTTCATGGTATTTAATGAAATCGTCTATATTGTTAAAATTCCCTTTTTTGAGCAGAAGAATTTGTTTCTATTTTGTTGCGATTGCATAATTTTTTAAGATACACTGTCTTAGGAGAAGGGTAACATTATTAGTTAATGTTTTAATATTTTTATTTTAACACTTGCATGATAATACATTAACAAACTTTTAGAAATGATTCAACTAGGGGCATAATTAGTTCTTAGTGCATTCTCGACAGTGTGTACTTTCCCTCAACTTGCGCTTATTTACTAAATTATTGAAATACTGAGCCATTTAGCGAATTTTACTTTCATGTGTCGTTTACGCCTGATGTTTAATATCTCTATAGAAGAAAGTTAAACTGTATTTGACATATGTATAGGTACTGAGTTTACATGTTACATGGATTTCGTTACACATCAAAGAATCATAATATTAATGCCACATATAGATGTCATACTTATTTAATAAACTAATATCGATCGATGATTATTAAGAGAGCGATTGGTTGCTCCATAGCGGGAATACATAAATTATTTATACGACAAAATTATTATACACGCACGACCCTGTTCACTACAAGTCTACGATATTAACATACTATACACATAAGGTCCTATCTACTTCTATAAAAATAATGCATTCATTTTTATCAATCGTTGCTGTCTCTTTTACACACACAACACAACATTTTGCCGTTATTTTATTGTTTGATGATGCGCTCATTTGCGTTGGTTTTATCCCTTGAATTTTACGTTGTTGTAAAAGAAACATCAAAAAGGGGCGGTGGAAGTATCATTTTAAATGACTATATAGTATGACAGTTCAGATACCCCATTATAGGTTATTTCTACTATATATCTGTAGACTGGTATTTTGTTCTTATTGTTATTTTTTATTATCACAATATTACAATAAGAATATATTACCTTTACAAAAAGACTAGTGTAAACACAAAAAATAAGTGTTTTTTACAAAACCGCTAGTACAAAAATAGTGTATACTCGTATATCATATTCATAAATTATAATAATTAATTGTTGATGGCATGGGAACCTGTTAATACAACTGAATTTTTAAGCCTAATACTGTATAAAAAGCTATGAAATGGGAAAAAATAATCTTTACCAAATTAAGCAATGAAATTAATATCAGATAACCTCTGTTAAGTTGTGTGGAGAGAAAACCAAAATTTATAAAGGGTAAATTTAACCTTTACTTGCTGCTTATATCACTCTAATTTCCTTCTCCTGAGTAATGCCTCTACATATATCATTATGGCCTTAAAAATGTGGTTTAACTTCACCTTGCTTCTCTTGCTCAGCTTATATAAAAGTGAATAGTTTGGTGGTCTAGATGACTCAAATCAGCTATATCAATGTCAGAGAGCTATTTTCTCTCCGGGCTGCTTTAGAAGACGCCCCTCTGCTCTCCACTTCCGAGCTGTTGCTTCTCCATTGCGTCCTCTTCTAAATCTCCTCTCGGCTCCGCATTCATTTCTTCGTGACTTCTCTGAATCCTGAGCGCGATCGACCTTGATTTTAATTCCCGTGCTTCTTCTTACGGTTTCTATAAAAGGAGGAGACTTGATAGGCGCTTGATATATAGGTGGTAGAAGGGGCAAAATTGTTGGTCTTACGGTGCCGCCGAAACTATCCGAACAAAAGGAAAAAGCGGGCCTCATAGTTATATAGCTGTGGGATTTAGGAAAAATGGTAGGATGAGAAATGGGAAAAGGAAATCCACCTTGGCAGAAAGCGGCGCGTTGCAGAGAATTCTCTTAAATTTGTAGGGGGGGGGGGGGGGGTCAGGCTGATACGCTTTGATAATGTCGAAATTGGATTTCATTTCTCAGTAAGCATATATAACCATATTTCATGTTTTAAAAGTTTACTATCTCGAATTTATTAAGGTTTTAGTCGCTCCCAATTTTGACTGCCCACTTTTTACGTTCCTATACCCTGTTATTTGTATTTGCCGCTAAACAAGTTAATAGCTAGGTGATGAAATAATTTTCAAGTTGCATGGAACATGCAAAGTTAACGTTTCTTATAATCATTTAATTCATATGTCCTGTTTTAAAATTCTTTGAGAACTTTCCTTTTGGAGTCAAATAGGTTTTATTTATTTGTTTTTATCGTTTTTTACATAATTACCATTTGATTTTTATATTTACAGGCATACAATGAAATCTTCTTTAATTCTAGATATATTTTAACTATAAAAAGATTAATAAAAGTTTCGGAATTACACAAAATAAAGATGATTTTCTTAGATAGTATTTAATTTTATTATTATAATAACCATAAATCATGTGTTCGATATAATATGTACGAACTTAAAACATTTCCCGTAAAAGGTCAAAGTAATTGACAGTATTTTCTGACATAAAAGCGACCAGGACAGCCGCTGTTAGGCAAAACTATATATATAGAAAAATATTTACCGCACTTATGTATAAAGCTGCCACGTTTCTGACACTCTATATGTATATATCTGTTTATGCGTGTTACCTTCCATCTATGCAGCCAACTACCCGCTAAAAAGAAGCCAATTCTCGCCAACAAAAGAGAACAATCGGCCCTACACAGTACTCAAAGGAGAAAACTTTGCTCTTCGCTTTTACATCGATCTCACTCCGTTCAACTCCTACCTGTCCGAAAAGATACCCAATCCACCGCCCAAGATAAGGTACCCGCAGCTCACTGTAATAATTAAATCATCTACCAATTAATTTTTACATTTTTTAAATAACATAAAATATATGCATTTAAGTTAAATAATACTCTTGTATGTAATTTTTAGTCGAAATACTGATTTTTGCCTAGTCTTTAAGAGAATAACTGTAATTGCAAATAGTAATACAAATCTTGTTTCCCGTGAAAATTGATATTATTTATATACCATTTTTTGCTATTTTATACTCTCCATATAGTTGAAAATTAATAATCCAGTCACAATAATATGACAATGATGCACGGTTTGAAGTAAAATTTAGAAACTCTGCCATATACTTTTTGTTATTTCCTCCCTATTTCATCTAAAAAGTCACTTGAGATCAAGAATTATTTGAAAGAAACTGATTGACCATCGAGTCTGAGATGATGGATAGGATTTCATTTCGTCCTGAAAAGTTTCATTCTACACACATGGGAAAGTCTCAAACGTTCTGGGGTTGGTGTGTGTGTAACTATAGGCGTGTGTGGCCATGAATGACAATGAATGGAACAGATTTCTTTTGCGCCGCATATTGTAAATACGAGTTATAAATAGGTCGTTGAGAACATCCCAATTTTGCTTCCTATATGACTTATTAAGAAGAGGTGGGTTCAATTTCGATTTGTAGGTGTGTTCAGTTTTCTATCCAATTATTTTTAAATGTCTGTTTCATCACCTATAAAAGCAGTTCAAATCTATTCGAATATAGTTGTTTTTGTCCCTTTTAATGGGTCATATTATTACATTTTCTGTTTTGTATGACTCAAAGTTCATTTATATCCCTGAATACAAACATACTGTATCAAACTATAATTTCCACAAAGATATGGAATATGAAAAGCTAATATATTCTGCCTCTAAACTTACGAGACAGATAGCCCAGGATATCGTAGAGTATTATAATTATGTGTTCCCTATATTATTATGTATAATAGCGACAGCGCTCTCTATAGAAACCATGTTAGCCTCCTGATAAATATATTGATTTCTTCCAGTTCAGTATCATTCCCCTATCCGATTACCAATCATCCATGAGATAGGACCGCCAAAGAGTTTAAATGCATCGGCTATATAATATAATAATCTCTCAATCGAGCGCAGAATATTACTGAAAAGAATATATATGCATAAGGGGAACCAAAGTTACTCCGCCTTTATACCTATATAATTATTACATACAAAATTAACCATACATAAAGTGGTTAAATTGTAGTCAAAAGCATCGAAGAAAGCGTTTCAGATAGAGAGAATCTATATATTATATCGCGCCCGCCTCGTGTCAATGAGATCGAAAAACCGTCAAACGTCAAAATTGAAAGTACACTTCATTAAGTCGGTTCTTCTAAAAGATTCGCTCAATATGTAGAAATTTACACGTGACAGATTAAACTACAATGTCAGTTTACAGTATTTTTAATGAAATAACTAATAGGTATACACATTAACTTCTATAGAATTGGCAAAAAAAGTATAATTGTATAAGTTGCAAGCAACTTCACTTATTTTTCATAATAGATTTTAATTTTAATATCTCAATAGGAAAATCAAAATATCTATTTATACCACAAAACCCACCTACCTAGTTTATTCTGATAATATCGATTTTTATCCGTTTATGTTCTGAAGCTGCACTCAAAAATGGGACAGAATTTTATATACCAGCTAATGTTGTGTCTGCGTGGCAAGATTTCCTTCTTGAGAGCTATAATAACACATTAACTAAGCGGCCAAGAGAGTAATAAACTTGAAATAGAATGAGTCAATACGGTCAAGCTCTGTAATTTCAAGGTATATACTGACTATATGGCGTACTACATTATCATAATATATTATGGCTTGCTTTGTATTCTCTATTTTTTCTTCATTAATTAATTATATTTTCTTGGTGTTGGTGAACCTACAGACTCTAATATTTAAGAGATTTATGAGGAGCGGGGGGATATTCCGTGAGCGCTAATTTATGGGAACTCCACACAGTAATGTATTTACTCCTATGACAGCATATAAGAGATAAGAATATGGTATGAATTTGGAGTAATAATATCTAATAACTGTTTGAACACAGCTATACAGCTGTACATGTCTAATTTTGGGAGATTTTGCATCAATAACTAGAGCAGGTCACTTAAGGACGATCGCAATTTAGGGTCTTCCTATTTGTTATAATACATATTTTTATATTACTTTAAATAAAAACCTTACCAAAATCAGATAACCATTTACATTTGAAACCCAAACAACATCAAATTCTACACTCAAGGTATTAATAAATAAACAAATTATTGCCTCGCTAATTCCACTCACTTTTAAGTTGTATTATATGAATGTGTTTTAAAAAGAAACCATTTCCGCTTTAACAATTAACAGTTGTCTATAATTTACATCCGTATTTAATAACTAATACATATGTAATATATCGTGCAAACCATGAAGTGACGAATGAGCACATAAACCTATTTTAAAAATATTTCAAAACTTATTCAAGCTATAGTAAAGTGGATGATAAAAAAAATCAATGCGAAATGTAACTTCGAATTTGTGGAAATATACCTCTTAATTACCTATCAATATTGTATAAATATATGTGCGTATTATATTCATAAAGATATCTATCAGTAAACGAATACGTAATACTATATTTAATATATGATAGTCTACAACACAAATTCATGATGTACCCTGATTACTGGCAGCTTAAATTTCATCTCACTTCGAGCAAGGAATTCGTCAGTTGTTCCAATTAATAATAATTATTGGTCAACTATGCATACCTATAACATAAAGAAAAATATTATCTGTTGTTGGATTTTTTTACTTTGAAATTGGAACTATTTTTTTCACTTCAAAAAAGGTCCCATACACACAACTTAGATAGATTTGATGGCCTGTTGTCTAGGTGTCAGAAATCTTAAAATTTTAAATTCTTTTTATTTTGAAAATCATTGGAACATTCTTTAGAGATTAATATTTCACGGAACATAAATTATTAGTGCAGTAGATGCTTTTAGGAACGTGCATGAACGTGCTATTCCCTTATCAGCTGATCTTCATTAGCATACATTGATGTTTATGACTTTAAAGTATCTTGTTAGATTTTAAATCTATAACTCCGATACGTTTACAATTAATGCTTTTAAATAATATAATCAAATTATTGAATTTATAATTTTATATATTAAGTAAAAAGTCTGTTTTACGACTATGTCACATTAATTTGTTTAAATAAAATTCACACCAAAGTTTTATGATTGATAAATTAATAAATATTTCAAATATAACAATCAACCTTGATGCCAATAAATATAAACAGTATATTTCAAGTTGGCAGTAAAAATTGAAACAAGCATTATTTATAATTTGTTTCAATAAAAATGTTGAATAAAATCTGCTTAAAGCGGAAACTGTGTATTTAATATTTATTTTTCTTTATCGAAATTTATTATAAATTTCCTAATTAACTATCAACAGTGTTAAGATTGTTTTTATAACAAATCGGCAAGACAAATAATTACTTTAATGATGCCTTTATTCCATTAGCAGATATTATTTTTAAATTGGTTAATCACTAAAAATTGATAATGAAATTACTATTAACTTATAAATCCAGATAAATTAACTGTATTTTTATTATTATTATACAAATAAAACTTAATATAAATGTATTCTGTTACATATCTTCTGCACACCTAGGCGGTATAATGAAACTACTTAACAGGGCTACTAGATTGCATTCTGTAAGCCATGATGCATGCTTCCCTTCATACCTATAACTATGTCCAGCTGTGTGAAACCACCACAGAATCGCGCGTACAAATCAAACAAACGCTGTTAGTTATGCCCCCTGGAAAGGAGCGAGGAAGGAAGGGAAAGGCAGGCTAACTTGTGGTATAGCATCAAAATTCTCCCTGAAATGCCATGTAGCTTCTTAGGTGTACATGCAACGAGGCATGAAACTAAAACAGTTAATTATCGGAGCCCAATTTCCAGTATGGAATCAGCCGGGCCCCCTGATGAACTGGCACAGCAAGACCTGTGGAGCTCCCAGTCTTGTGTGTTTACCCATGTTATCCTGTACTTCGTTCCAGGTTGAACAGAACAGAATGGAGTCATCACTCATGATAAGCTCCCAGCGATGTAATTAATTAAGTTTCCCTGGCGGGTCCGCTCATAGTGATGAATATATGAGAGGTTTGGGTGGTGGTGTGCAAGGGCATAAGTGATTTATTTCACTTCCATGTATAGCGGTCTGCCTCTTTTCTACGGGCATATTTCACTTCCTACCGTTTGACTTTGACCTATTCTCTTCTATACTTTTCCCCTTCCCAGGTTCAATGTATGAGGATAGTAACATGGGATTACCGCCTCTAATATTTTTATATACTACATTACTTTCTACGAATATAGTATACGAAAATATATATTTCCTACTTCAACGCACTCCAATAATAATATTTCAACCGGCGGCTTATCTATTATATGTATGTACAAGTAGGTTTACAATGTAGGTACATATTGAAAGAAACCGATAGAGCCTGACTTAGTGTGTCCAGTTGGTTTTAATTGCATTCACCCGTGGGGGTGTTTCAGAAACTTAGAAGGGCTGTGTCGACTTGACAAGGTAACAGACAGTCCAGAATAATGATGGTGTTCCCGCCTTCATTTTGAAATACATTATTTTAAAACATCATTAGATCCCATACAGTTACATGGGGTAAAAAATGCCTCGATCCAATTGAATAGTGCGTGCCTGCAGTATTTCTTGGTATTTTATCTATCCATCCACTCATCCTGGTTGTTAAACTATGTCCAATAATTTTTTTGAAATTATATTATAATGTCTTAATGGTGGTGATTATACGCACATTCGCATGGAATATGGGGCAGTACATTTAAAGTATATATCCTCCAATTGACTATTCCTTACTAACACGGAGATGAATTTCTTCTGTGCAGTTAACGCTTGATTTACAGATTTTGTAGATTACAGATTTATTTGACAAGAGGAAACATAAATTTTATAATAAATCACTCAATATTACGCTCGGATAAATGTTAACAACTCCTCTGAATAGATTAATGGAAGTAATAAACCCAAGTTTGCATTCTTTATGGGTTGAGAATTGAATTTTTTACAACAAAAAAGATTTTCAACCATGTTGATGATCGTGACTAAAGCTACTTTAATCAAAATTTACAAAAATGCCTGCTCTACGTGATGCATACTGTAATGAAATTATTCGTTTATTTTCGTTTTGAATAAGTTGTACACTTGAAGTCGAAATAAAAGAAAAAATATTGAACAAATAATAATAGACAAATTGTACAAATTTAAACTTAACAATCACATTATGATAAGTTTAAAAGCCTAATATTTAAGTTTCACAAATTTTAAAACATTAATGTCATATTTTTATATAATGGGTTTTCTCGAACGACTATTTTGATGATGTTATACTTTAAAGTGACATTTTTGTAAATAAGTTTACTTAAAACTATATTTTCCTACTTTAACGACCTCCTTTAACGCCTGTCCCCCCACCATCCCTGGGCCTCTTCCTCCAGATGGGTGAATAGTCGGAATGAGACGATCCCAGTGTGGAACGGTGGAGTTGCTGACTCGGCAAGTCGGCCCCGTGTCCACGTTCTCTACGGTCGGCATCTCATCATCCAGGGAGCAAAGGAAGAGGACACGGGCCCCTACAGGATCGAGATGTCCAATATTGCAGGCACAGAGTCCACCATCTTTGATATCGTCACCACCTGTGAGCGGACTGATTACATCTTGATTTTATAAAAACATTAAAAATTCCCTCAATTTTTTAAGGAAACTACTCCATACCGAAAAATCTCCCATAATTTATTGACAGTTCAAATGTTTTCACAATTCAGCCTTCATCTTATTTTTATTCCTAATCGTAATATTCAAAACATTGTTTTTACCATGTTAAAAACTAGATTGCATCTATACTGTCAATTATATAAGTGAAACAATGTTCTTCATGTGCGGAGTAATTACCCTTTAAAGTGACTCATAATCATATTTTACCCACGATTAAATTGAAATAATTGAAGGGCGTGTTTTTTAAAAGTTATCGTCCTCATCCAATTTCCATTTCAAGAATCATAGTTTATAGCGCTGAGTAGTAAGGAGTTAGTTCGGAGAAAATTCATCGGTATATATGGTACGATTTGCAAAGGATTTGCGAGAATAGTGAAACCTCGCGTGTTCAAGTTAATGGATACCATCTTTCACAACCGGGGAAAGCTGTCATTGCGTTTTTAAATCATTTACATAGACGTGTAGAAAAGCGATAACTATCCATTTAATCTCTCGCTCTCTCTACTTATAGAAAAAACTCTAAATCTCAATAAGAGCAGTATAAATGTTACAGGATAAAAATGTTTGATGGCGAGAGATGAATATTGACCCTGACTAAGATAATGCGAGGACAATATTAGAATACCGAACGATGTCGTGTGTCCGCAATTTTCACTCAAAGCTTTCCAAATTTTGTTTTGCTAATTAAAAGTTTGTGCAGATTTTATAACTATTGTTACCAAAATAATAAACAGTAGAACATTTAAAATTGACTTGTCAAATCGTTCGTGTAATAAGTAAGTTTTGTTGGTGTTCTTCGTATTTTTGTTTCATAGTAATTCTTACGACAAGCTATACGTAGCATATATACACTAGGTACTTTGACTAACCAGAAAAACTTGGTTTTTTTAATAATATTACTCAGCTTTCTCTTTGACACCATCATTGAGGGAACGCTACGTTGGACGCTGAGGAGTAAGCGGAGCAAGTATGGGTGTCCCCGTTGCAATGATGCTGCTTCTGAAACTAAACTAAAATTATTAAATACCTACATAATCACACTGTAAAAATAACCACAAAAGTAGCGTATATATGCTAACTTTGGCAACTTTATATTAAAATTTCTTTAGTTAAAAGACAGCATTTACAAGTTTAATAACTAGACATGCTTTTCAAATAGAGTCATTTAATTGTCTTAAATTCAATCAACCGACCATGCTTTTCTTCCAGTTCCGCCAGAATTCCAGCACACGGATCCCAGCAATATCGCCAAGGACGAAGGCGAAAAGATTATCCTCAAATGCCCCGTGGCCAAACGTTCTCCACATGGAACCTCCAAAATTATTTGGAAAAAGGATGGCATGAAGATTGCACGACGTGGCTTGGTAATTGAAATTATTCAGTATTATTTATATTATCAGTATTACTATCACTTCGTATAACAGTTTATTTATAATTTATTCGAGCATTCAAGCGTAAAGTAAAAGTGATATGGAAACACATATCTCTCTTCTTTGCTTAATAAGTAAAAGCAGCTATAATTTGAATTGAAGTCAAGATGAAACCGTGAAGATTATTTTAATTGGATGCAGTCACACGAATATGCTGCGATTTTGTCGTAGAGTAGATTTTAACGCAATTCAATTTAATTAACAATAACAATTTGTCAAAATTAACTACGATATAGTCAGTTAACATGTCAGAAATTTCTAAGTGGTCTTCGTCATATCAACATATTAATATTTCTTTTCTAGACAAATATATTATGTATATTATTACCATTTTAATGTTCTATAGTAGTAGTAGGGGGTTATCGCTTCGCCAACATAAACGATCTTTTGTTGCAAATACTCTCCTCCATGCTCACTTTCCGTCTGCCTCCGTCCATTAGATTATAACGTAAAGAAATGATATTATAATATGTCTATATATTATGTTTTTCCCTTTCACCTATAAACACAGATCGTGAACATGTACAAGAACAGGACAGAGCTGCACATAATGTCGGCTGTGGTAACGAACAGTGGAGTCTACACTTGCTCCATCCGAACAGACGGCTTTGAACGAGCCTACGACAGTCCTACTATGACTGTTACTGTCAGAGGTAAGGGAGACAATCTTGATACCACCTTGTAGTAACCCATTTAGTGTATAATAATTAATAATCATTTTTAAATATTTTTAGGAATCATGATTAATTTTAATAGATAGTAGTAAATTAGTATCTCATAATTTTTCTAAAATGCATAAATTATTTTTATTAATATAAATTTTTTAATTTCCCAAATTAGATAAGAAAACTGAGCTGCTTTTTAATGCTCTACAATATCTCCTATTTATCGAATTACTTAAAACTAATTCACAGTAAATCTAGATATATATTCATATATATATTAAAACTATCTTTAAGTAATTCTGAAATGTTCTCTCTTATTAATTACTTTAAATAAATTTAAACAGATATTGAAAAAAAAAATCTCATCTATAGAAATAAAATAAGAGATAAAAGTGATTAAATTTTGTTAATTTTTTAGAAATATACCTAATATATTATAACTTTATATTTTGCTATTACACAGCCTACACATAACTTATAATATATCCATATTGTTATTATTTTCATGTCCACATAAATTTCTCATGATTTAGGTTCAAAGTATAAAACTTTATTTTTTAATTATTAATATTAAGCTCCTTTCTTTTTTAGTTGTACGGATGTTTACTGTAGCTATTTCTTTTTCGTCTCATGTTTTACTGTAATATACCACTTTTAATATTATAGGGTATTCAAATGCTTTATTAGATAATAATGGTTAAATTCGGCCTTAATTTCACTGACAGGGAAACTGCGCTTCAAGAATATAATCAAGTCTAAGTTCCTGGAGGTGGGTCTCCAGGGCCTTCTGCCTTGTAAGGCGGAGGGCTACGGCGAGAAGACAATCGAGTGGCGACGGGCTGTCCCGGGTCTTGGGCTGGTGCCCGTCAAGGAGCCCTATCAAGTTGAAAGGGGCACACTCATCTTCCAGTTGGTCCAGAAGTCAGATGCGGGTTCTTATGTCTGTCAAGTCCGCTCTAACTATGAGGACCGGGTCATTGAGATGAAGGTGGATGTTACAGTTGGAGGTGCGTCGCAGTCTCTTCTTGCTTACATACATCGATTAGGATTGGAAATCTTATAATTTTTCAATTGCTACTTTTTGTTAAGAAATATAAGGGGCTTAGTGTTTATAAAAGAGTATATATTTTGTGTTGTAGTTTACGCTTTTTTGAGCTCGTGTATTCTATTTTGTCTCGCATATCTTTTTAAATCCCCATATCTGCTGTTGTCGTAATTCTGTCATTTTTAAATCTTTTAAATCTATTTCAAATTCATATTATTGAGGTACCTATTTATTTGCCCCATTTTTTAAGCACTAAAACTTTCAATATAATCGCATAATAAGTCATTGTTTTATAGTAATAAAAAAAGTATTAACTTTCAAAGTTTTGTAAAACTTTTTTCTTTTAAGATCCATAAATCTATTCTTTTTATTTAATGATTTGTTAAACTAAATAAATCTCTTGAATTAGTATGATTATATGCGTTAGTTGTTTGATAAAAAAATCACTCATTTTAAAAGTAATATTTCAAAGTCAAGTAAACACCTACTGCAGGTGAATTGCTTAGATAATATTTATGATGTCTATTTTATAGTTGTATTTGAGAAAGTAAACAGTTAGTAACAATTATAAAGTCAACGTAGTGTGTTTTGCAACACACTTGGTGGCAATGACATTTGTCAGTACCTAAATGTGTTGATCCATCGTCAGCTCAGTAATATTGATTGAGTCGTTTGTGAATTTTCATAGCAGTAAAAGTTTTTATGTCAAGTATCTTCTATACTATGATTATTGCATTATCAAATTTTTCTAATATATTAAGTTTGTTGGTCGTATATTTATTTTAATGCAATACTTGTAAAATGTAAACATAAATTTAAAAATAATGTTTACCTTTATAAATATTATACGTTTTTTAATGCAAAATAATATATTTATGATTTTATATTATGTACAATTGTCAATATTTTGTTATCATTGACTGAGAAATTAATTTTTACCATCTTTATATATTTTTCTCATGATATTAGTTCCAAAATTTAAATAACAAACGTATAAAATGGAGGTAAACACTGTTTTAAAATCCATATTTAAGAAGTTATACTATTTTACATCGGTTAATGAATTTTAATTTTAATGTAGCAGCCGTATCTTGAAAGGGCTCTAGTAAATCATGAAAACTCATTTATTGATTTCATTTAAAATGTTAGACATGTCAGTTAAATTGAAATAATCAATATTTGCCTTCCACACTGTAACTTTCACTTGTAGAAAGCCCAAAAATCGTCCACATGAGCATCAATCAAACCGTCTGCGAGGGTCGACAAGTCGTGCTCAACTGCTCAGCAAGCGGAGACCCCAAGCCAGTGATTTCCTGGGTCCAAAAGAACGGCCAATCCATCACTTCATTTGCCTACAATGTCAGCTCCACCGCCGCCTCTTCGACCAATCAACAGCGATTGGCCGGTGGTGGTCTCGTTTTCCACCAATCACACTATCGTGTATTGCCCAACGGCTCGTTGGTGATTGGTCAAGTGCATTTGGCGGACGAGGCGATGTACTTTTGTGTTGGGTCCAATTCGCACATAATCCAGACGCGGCAAGGACTCTTTCTCAGGGTTTTGAGTGAGTGACTACTATCATATTTGCATTTTTATTAGTGTAATTCGATAACTTACGGAAAAACAGCCGAAAACAATAAAAATAGGACAATTTTGACTAATGTCTACCTTGAAAATTCAATAATTGCATGATTTATTTCCAATTGTAAATTATGTTTAATTATCTTCACTGTTTAAAGAATTATGGGAAATTGGACAAACTTCTTCGGAGTATTTTTTCTCTAAAAGTTCATTAATATTCCTTATTTTTCCTGTTTGCTCTGTTTTATTATCTGCCCTAAGACCAAAATAATTTTATTTTTTGTGATTTTTACAATATTAATGCTTCTATTAAGAAACAATATAAAATTACCTGTTTAAGATGTTAAACATTCTAGTGTGATATTGAGTAATTAATTATATAACAGTATTACTCTGAATAGGCTTAAATCACTCTTTTTCTTACCATTAATAATATTTTCCCATTCTATTCTTTAATTCTAGCAAAAGCTGAGTATGAAGAACTATATCAGGGAGATGGGATCAATTCGAGTATGATCAAGACGATTGCCATTGTTGTGAGCTGTGCCGTAGCGTATCTCGGTCTCATTATCGGCCTCACAATCTTCTGCAGTATGCGAATGATCCGGAATCGACGAAAGCGAGCTCAACTAGGTGCGTTGCAGGCGCGCTTGTTCGATTTATAATTTTGTAGTTTTGCTCCCAAAATGTCATTTTAATGTTCTGCATTCAGCTTAAACATTTTAATTTGAAATATGAAACATGACTGATAATTGTATGATTACGTAAAAATATTACATATATATACCTCATTTGGATTCAATAAATTAATCTAGTAGTCTCCACCTTTTTAACCGAAAGACTACGTTGATATCAAATATAAACATTGAAATGTTTTGTTTTTTCTAATTCATTCTATCGGTCAAAATATAACTGTTCTCCTTAACATTAATGACTTTCCTAACTATTGCTGTTGTGTGCTATTATTATCACAACGTAAAGAATATTCATTACTCTATGATTATTATTACCACAGCGAAAACTTGGGAGAACGGCCAACTAATGACTCAAGTGAACGGCGGTGGAGGTGGCGGCGTAGGCGTGGGTGGACAATCTCTAGTGGGCCTTCCACCACCCATCTACCCGCATCACCCCCACCACCACCACCCAGGTGGCTCCGGTGTGAGCTACAATCCCTCCTACTCGACCGGTGGCGGTGTGGGTGGACCTCAGACTGGTCTAGAGGCCGGAGAGTCACAACAGTTACTATCAGACCTGGCGCCACCGCCTCCACCCACCCCCATCGACTGTCGGTCTCATCTGATCTGCGGAAACTCGAGTACTAATTCAATCTCCATGTACTCGCGGTCTCATCTCAGTGGGGCATCGGGTCCTGGGCTGCAGCACCATTCACCGGCCTCCCCGCTTGATAGACTCTACTATCCAAGACATGAACTGCAGACGGAAGGCATGTTGGGTAGGTGAAAGCGTTCAGAAAAGCATGAATAAAGCATTCTATTGAAAATGTACTAGTGTAAACAGCGAATTTGGTACATACAAAATAACATCTAAGGCCGTTTCAAGAGTATGCAAGTTTTTTTAAGATGAGTGGAATCCTGTAATATTCACACAAAAATGTCCAGCATTATTTGTAAAGAAATTTAGTAAAATACAATGCAAATTCGTTCTAATAATTGTTCTTAAATCTTTTTTTAGTCTTAATCCAGTTGCTGCTTCTATTTATCAATTATTTGAAAGAAATCGTTAAAATAATAATTTATTTGCTATTAAAGAAATTTCGCGTTACTATCCTTTTTTAATTTAGGGCAGATAAAATTTTACTTTTGATATGAAATTTGATTTTTATATATTTTCTTCCTTGTGAATCATTCTTTTTTGGTATTCATATTTTTCTTTTATTTGTAAATATTCCGTGAATAGGAAAAGGTGAATTCGGCGACGTATTCTTGGCTCGAGCACGCCAGTCTCTGGTTGTGGTGAAAGCGCTTATGTCCCGCGAACCGGCTCACGTTCATGAGTTTCGTCGACAATTGGACATGTTTGCCAAACTAAACCACGATTACGTTGCTCAACTGTTCGGAGTGTGCAACGAAATGGAGCCACAATACATTATTATGGAATACTGCGACTGGGTAAAGAAGGCTTTTAATAATATTTTAATACTTAACATTATTATATTTTTCAGCTACTTACAGATATAGAAGTAGTATATGAATAATACAATTATTTTATAAATTTGATTTTGTTTTCAGGGTGACCTTAAACAATTTCTTCGCTGTATGAGCCAGGAGCGGAGCAATTCGCGTATTCCTCCTTTGACGCAAACCCAGAAGATCACCATGTGTTCACAGGTCGCCATGGGAATGGAACATCTCACCAACTTCCGCTGTGTCCACAAGGACCTGGCAGCTCGCAATATCCTTCTCACCCAGGACATGGACCTTAAGATCTCCTCCCTCGGGCTCTCCCGCGACGTTTACGCGAACGAGTACTTCAACCACCGTGACCGTCTTGTGCCCCTCCGCTGGATGTCTCCTGAAGCACTTCTTCACGACGACTACTCGGGAAAGAGCGACGTGTGGGCCTATGCGGTCTTTGTCTTCGAGGTCTTTAGCATGGCTGAACTACCTTACTGCCATTCGACGCACCATGAACTTCTGCAGGCGGCGAAAGCGGGCGGTCTCAAACCTGACCTACCGAGCAAGTGCCCATCGGAGTTAGTTTCCTTGTTAGAGCGCTGCTTTCACAAAGAGGCCAAGGAGCGGCCGACTTTCACGGAGATTTCAGTAATTATGGGTGATCTGACGGTAGATATCAACGTTTAAAAATATTTAAAATAAACATACCGTGTGAAGCACTTTACATACAAAATTATTTATATACTGTACAAATAAAGCATAAAAGCGTGAAACTCCAGGGTAAATATTTATAACATATTATTATCGAGATTTCTTTTTGGCATTTATTATACATACCTACACTAAAACAACCGATTGTAACCTTGTATTTCTATGTACCTATCTTTGCAGAGGTCTGTAATGTACATTATTATGTAATGTAGCTATTATTGTCAATGCAAAACTTGCATACCAACTGATACCCACTGTTGTTCAGGACCAATTTTCTAAACGAAATATGTTGGAAGAAGGTGCCTGTCTCATAAGTACTTAGGTACTGCTTAATATGTTATTATACAATATACCTATATGTACTCTAGACGTTTATTCGGTTTTCATACTATATTACTTAGTAGTAGTATAGTTTGCAAGTAGCCTATATTACCTATATTCTAAACAACCCTGCTGTCATGGTGGATACTGCTGAAATAACCAATTTTCTGCTATAGTTGGTTTGTACACATTTTATACACTTATTTATACCATTAAATATAGCAGCCTTTCATTAGAAGTATAATATTTCATTATAACAGTATACATTTATACAATTATTAGTGTGTGTGTCCTTTTCTGTAAACAATTGTTGTTAATCGATATATTATTGATTTTATGTTAATACCTTTAAATAAATGCCTATACATTTTCACGAAGGTACTACCTTATAAACAACATTGTATATAGAAAATATATGTTAATGGTATTAATATGCCACTTTAATTATGGCTTAATATTTTGTAGATTTTAATTTTTAAAAACTGATATATATTTTGTACAAAGAACCTGTAAATAATCAATATTACTTGAGTAATATATAATTCATTTTCTCATCAGACATATAAAACTTTACTACATTGAGCTGTACATTACAACATAGCTAATATGCCACAATTGTTTCTGTATATTGAAATTTAATTTTTGCATATTTAAATATACATATTAGTAATTAAAAACGCGCTTAGTAGAATTGCATTTTGTGAAAATGCTTTAGAAAGTTCCAATTGATCTTATCTTGCCATAACTCAGTTCCGACAGCCACTATATATATTTTGTTTTCAAGAGTTTCTTTACTTTATAGCCTAATTTTTAAGGCATAAAATTGTATTTAAATCATTAAAAAATCAGTGTTACTATTTAGCGGACAATTAAACTGGATTTTTTTAAACTTAATAATAACCTTTGTAATGCTACAATAAATTAAAGACTTTTATAATCTCAATAAATAGTTTATAACACCAGTTAATATATTAAACGATGATTTAGTAAAATGTCAACCGGTTGAGCGCTTAGTTCAACTGAAAAATTTTCAGTAAGGCATTCCATTCCACGCTGTATTTATAGTCCCTTATATGTTATATGCATGTTATCTATAAATATATTATGATAACAGATATTATACAAATATTACAATATACTTATTTGCAGATTGTGCATTACCATATCTATCTACATATATATAATATTTAGGCAATGTAATCTTAAGATCAAAGTGATCCTGTCCATTTAATCGAATTATATATGCCACCACTTTTGACATATTTGTATCTTGTTTTTTTTCTTTATAAATATCATGTATAAATACAAATTAAAAGATAAAACAAATGGGCTCTTATTACAGATAGTTACAAGTAAAAAACGATTTTGTTTTACGGAAGGATAGAAATGTATAATTGATATAATATAATAATAACACTCAATGAACGTTTACCTATACTTTGCATTTAAGCTAATTAAATTATAGTAACGATTAATAAAATAAACTTTCTAGCATAAAAAATAAATACTAATATTTATTTAATTAAATGTATTTTTTTGAAAATTTATTTATTAATTAAAATTATTTTTTAAAGTCATTTTACAATAAATAATTAAGTAGTAATTTAGGCAGTCTTTTCTATCAACATTGAAACCTGCTTAATTAATTTTATTTTACTAGATCATAGTTTTCAAAGTATAAAGCGCTTGACGACAGTGATTTAAAATATGAACCTACTATATTCTATAACATAAAAATATATAATTTTAAATAAGGGGTAGTTTAAATAATAAACATATTATTAGGATTTGAATAATAAATTTTTTAAATAATATTAGAAAGAGGTCTTTTTAGTTGCTTTCAATCAAATATTTTTAGTAAACTATTAAGAGCATAAAAACAATAATTTTCAAAATAAATTTAAACTTAAATTTTGTTGAAATGAATATGTAAAATAATTCTGTAGTACCATATTATCTTTTCCTTTAAAAAAATAATTAACAAAATTACTTGAAAAGAAAACTACATAATTTAATTTACAGATTTAATTCATTCATTAAAATAATACAAAGAAAATAATTTTGATTTTCAATTAATCGCAGTAAAAAATAATTGTACATATAGTAAAATACGTCAAAAGAATAGCAGAAATGTCAATCTAAAAACATAAATACATCATGATTTTTCATTAATAATATTTACAGATAACCAAGATATTAAAATAAAACAGTATTTGTACATGAATGGTAAATGTCAGAATATTAAGAATAATATAACCTTAAGTTTGTAAAAATATATACAGAGTAATAGCAAAAAGCGAGCGTTGCATAATAGAAAAATGTGATCATATTCCAAAAGAAGTCATATTATACTATGTATTTGGAAAGTAGTATAAATATTAATAGTAGTATAATTAATGATTTGGTGTAAGCTTGTAGAAAAATACAATAGGAACACATAAAAAATATATTTACAAGAATTGATATTATCGAAAAATGCACAAAATATAGTAAATTATTACCAAGTAAAATGTGATGGATTGATTTTGTCACTGAACTTTACAATTACTGCCGCTACTTTTTTTGTCCACTGCACCTGAAGAGGAATTTTTAATGCCCCCCACAGGAGCACCGTTGCTATAGAAACGACGGGTGGTACCCTGAATGGGTGGCGCCGCCATATGATGGTGTCGAGAACCCCAACTTGCTCTCACAGGTGGTGGTATATCCACAAGAGGGCGTTGCCAGGGTGACGCATTGCTAGGGGCTGATGTCTTTCTGCCACCGCCACCTCCTCCGCGTGTTGTGGTGGTAGTATCAATCCGTTGGACATGAGTGGAGGAGAGGGGTGAGCGCTTGAAGGTAGGATCAATGGCGGCGGCAATGTTGAAGGTGGGCCCCAGAGGGGTGGTCGCTGTATCCAGGCGGCTCGAGGGGTTGGCGGGTCTGAATACAGAAAAGATGATGATTGTTAATATTATAGTAATTAATTCGAAAATATAATAACTGAGCATTTTGGATAGTTAACGCAAAACTACGTCAAAATATTGAGAAACTTATGAAGCTAGTAAAAACGTTTGTTCTTTAATAAAGCCCTCAGTAAAATATATTTAAAAAATCCAATAAACAAGAATAGAAGGCAAATTATTATATTTTAAGGGTTAATAATGACATCCAGAATTACTGTTGCCTTATGAAGACAGCTTTTGAAAAAAATTAAAATACGAAATTGATTAAGTAAATACTAAAAGAGCTTCTTCAAATAAGAAGAACATTTCTGATTAAAATAAAATGTCTAAGTATTATAATAAGAATTGTTATTATAAATTAATATTCATGATGATTACTAGTCGCTTTTCGTTTTTATATGTAGTAAATCAATAAAACGATGACAAACACATTAAATTAAATGAATCAACAAAAAATGACGTCAATATTTTTAAACCCAATTTTTAGTTACAAAATTAATTATGAAAATGAATCTAAAAACATATTGCATAAAACGAAAATATAAACGTTAGAATAGTATCAATCGGTTTTTTAAAGAAAACATTTAAGCACCGTTTGACAGAATAAACTGTCATGTCCAATCAGACTATATTCACTAAGCGAGCATTGACAGACAGGTTATCGAACAAGAAAATTCACAGCATATTATACAACTTAAAAATATGCCATTTACTTTAATTCAGAATGTCATTTTTAGTTTGAATACATCAAAAATAATTTTGCCCATATTATGTCATCCTGGCTGCTAAAAAATAAAATATACGACAGATTAATTGTTACAATTCGTATTAATAATAAATCATTAGCCGAAAAGTTTTTTCTGCTTATAATATGACAGTTAGTAAGTTCAAATATCGAGTTTAGGTGTACGGCTTCCTTATAGATTTCAAACAACAAATATGGATAAAATAATAACTGACAAAGAAGAATAATTACTTGTAACAATGAAATGAAACCAAGTACCTAGCCGAAGCCTTCCGGTCAAATTATTTAAAAATAGAATATTATAACAGCAACAAGTACAAATTTGTAAAACATAACAATAAAAACATTACAAAACAGCTGATTTGAAATTGAATATGAATATAGCTTGTAATGTATGATACTTGATTTTGTAAAAAATTAGATACTTTAGTTCTTAAATGAAAGTAGGATACGCTTAGAATAGTATATATTATATACTATTGTTATATCACAGTAGTGTTATATATATATACATACATATGAAATCATACCGGTTTTAAACTAACTATATTCAGTCGAGAAAGGCATTCAGTGAAATATACATTACTAATTTAATAGTAAAATACTTATAACTTATAAGAGAATTATACTTTTAAGAGTTTACTACGTATTAGTAAAATTATATTTTATATGCATACTTATATTGTAACGCAGCATTTTAAGAGGACCACTCGATAACTTGCCATTAAAATCAAATTACAACAGTACATTAATTATATTTCAATTAACTATCTCACTGCACATTATTTAAACTGCAGTCTCAACTTAATCTTTTCAGTACCAACTCACCGAAAGTGCGCACTGGTCTCCTTGGGAACCCCGCCTACTTCCTGACCTCCATAAAGCTTCTCCATATGTATGACACCGCGACAGTGGCCCGGGTCCATATACAGTCTCTCCGAATCCAGATCACAGTCTCGTGAGCCGCTCCCACTGTAGCGCTGTTGCCAGTGCTGGAGCCACCCCCCGCCCTCCCCGCCACTCTTGGGTCGTCGACGTGAACTGCTGGAGTTGGTCGTGGGATTGGGGGCTGCCGTAGTAGTGCTGTCCCCGGGGGTGCGCCAGACGTCGACACCACTCTGGGGCCGCGGCCGGGAGAAACGGTTCCTGGATTGGCGCAGGGCTGTGGGTGGTGCTGCTTGTGGCGCTGGCACTTGCGGTTGGACTGATGCTGATTGTGCGCCTGAAGGGAGTGGAATTGATGTGTAAACTATGTAGGCATATATAATAACACGAATTGATATAATATAAACTGAACTAAAATACATTATATTTCCCATTAATATATTAATCTACAAAACATAATGTTGTTGTTGTTGTTGATTCCCACTGAGGCTAACGCCTCACAAGCCTTTCGGCTTTCGCCATCAACAAAACATAATCGGAAATCTATATGGCGATATAGGAATTGGTTTTCGAAATACCTGGTTGACTGTTATTTAAATATTCCTGGTTAATAATTTACACGTAATGCAGTATTTTTCGTTTATTGTTTTCTATACATTAACTTATTGTAATCTTATTCTAATTGATTTTTTTACACTATAGTTAGCGCTACGCTCCACAATTATTTACTTCTATCAACTACGATTAAAAGAAAAATGCTCTTTGTTAACTATATTTTCCCACTTAGTATATTAATTTGAATTTTTTGTTTATTCATTTCATATATCACTACAAAAATTTATTAACAAATTTAAATATATATGTAAAAATAAATGCATAAAATTGTAAATTTACAGTATTCTATAAGTAGTAATATCTTAAATTATTTAATAGTTTGATAAATTAAATTTATAATCTTGAATGAGCTTAATGAAGACAATAATTGAAGATCGCTGAATCCCTTTATACCTGGAACTCACAGCCCTCAGCTACAATAGCTTTTAAGTGATTAGCTGAAATTTAATGCTTTAAAAAAGAATGCAAGTCAATTTTCTGAACATACACCGGGGAATTCCTTAAAACAGGAAGCTTACAAATTTTAGACAAATCGGTCAATTCATCATATAAAGATTTATTAAAGTTTAGTTTTCGACCCTGTTTTAGATATCTACTTCTATATTATATTGGGCCTTTACTAAAGGGGGAAAATTTAAATAAACTAAACAATAAGGTAGATACACAGAAAGAAGAATTAGAAAATGTACTGGAAGAATATGTAAGTCACAATAACAAAAAATATGCATATTTTATTTCACAGGACTAATTAAGAAACTAAATTTAATCACATGGCCACAATTTTAATGAAATTCATTTCGTACACACGTACCTGTAGTGGTAGCAGCTCCCGTAAAAAGGTGTTGCTGCTGGGACGATGTTGGTGGCGGCTGCTGCGATGACTTTCTGCCCCTTCTACCACCTCCAGGGCCAGCCGTATCTGTTTCCTGATCACCTCCCCTCCGGTCTTCATGTGGTCTGGCAGCTGGATAGGACACTGGACGACTCTGCTGGTTCCCGCCACCACCATCTTGACCTTGCAGTGATTGGTCCACCGAAGTCCTAGCAGGCCTCCTTCGAACACCCGATGTATCCACCGCCACCCCACCCGGTGTTACCATCACCACTGAGGCATTGTTGTTACCATTGCTCTTCAGCGCTTCATTAAGCGAGTCCCGACGCTTATGAGGCAGCAGGGCTTGTATGGGCGGTGGAGGTGGTGTCACTAAACACTGGGTGGAGGCGGAGTTCTGAGAGCCACGTGGGGTTCTGTTACCTTGATCATCGTTACCAGCCGCCACCGCGGCCTGTTGTTTCTCTCGACGCTGCCGCCTACGGACGGCATTCATGTCGATGAGACCTTCGGCCTCGCCATTGATGATCTTGGCGTCGAGCCGGGTCACAGGACTGCCCTGGATGACACGAAAGGCGAAAAGAGGAAATGAAATAGTGACGTATCAACAAAGACAGATTCCTGTATTGTGAGAAAGAATTTAACTTAAAACAGATTTAAGAATCGTCAATAGCATTTTAAAAATTACACTGCTGACTTATGCCTAATAACGCAATGACCTCCTACGATTCAATATCACTCAGCAGTCAATAGCTGCACTCATTCCAAGACCAATTTAGTTACATAACATCATTGGTTTAAGTTACGTAATGTGTTCTTTAAAGGTAATAGTATTATATTTTTAACAACTATAACTTACTCACTTCAGTTATACAATGCAATTTTTTTGTTAAATTAGTTTAATTTCAATTTAATTACTCACATTTCAAACGATTATTAGTTTATCATTATTTATTTACCCAATTATTTAAACATTTAAACGTACTACTTCAATTTTACACTTTAAAATGTCAATTGTTTTTATGAAAAATGAATTTCTATTTAACTTATTCATTAGTGTAAACAGTTTTGTAACAGAATTTATTTCAGTTTGCTTTTACACCTAATACAAAATATTTATGAGTTTACGTTGTTTTTTAGAATGGGCCAGTTGTACTTTATGCTGGAGGCACTTTTCATAGAATAACATCTATTAAATACTTCCCAATAATCACATAAATTACAAGAACTCGTAATGGAACCATATAAGATAATAAATATAACCCTAAATAAGTGCAAAAATACATCTGCCAAACATGCACAAATAATCATTAGCAGCTGTATAGTAACCATCCAATGTCTTTCAATGCAAAGTAAGTATTTCTGTCAAAATGTTCATGTTTATACACTTTGTCAAATATTATACTTATGTAGACATTGGTCATGCGTACCATAGTATGCACCCCTTTTCTCTCTTTGACAAAATTTAACACTGAAAGTTTAAAGAAATGTTATCGATTCGGAATCATTCAGGCAAAGAATATTGCAAAAAACACAGATTTCTAAATATATCGTCAAAATTTAATGCATCCGTCAATATACATAACAATACAATATAACACAAAACAGTAAAATATTATGTTAAATAAAACTATTTTTAACAATAATTATATAGTATAAAAAAACTACGCATAGAGGCAATCGTTGGCGACAGTAAGCTTCACTGGAGATACGTGAAGAACTGTTAAATACAACTGAAGTGCGATCGGAAAGGAGAAAAGAATCAATCAAAGAGCAATTAATCAATGGGATGGGATCTATCTCTTAGATCATGTAGATGATAAAGTAGAGCTGAAAGTACCGGAGAAAACAGCCTCGTGACACACTAACTGATTGACTCCATGCTCCACAAATATCGCTCTCTCTCTCTCTCTCTCTCTACAGTTAGAATCTATTCAGAGGTTACAAATAGTTGTATAATGCTGTCAAAATGTGTCAGGTCAAAAATAACACAGTTCAACGATATTGCAGATAAAACTATTGGTTAAGAATTATTGTCAAAGAATACAAGCGAAAATCAAAATATGCTTGCTACATCGTAATCTGCTTTATTTTACGAATTCGTTGCAACAATTAAAACTTTCAAACACTTTAAACTCTGAATATATCATTTTCTAAATAAAAATATATACGTTTTAAATATTATTATGTACTATTCTTAAAACAAAATACAGAGTAAACATTTGTATTGAAGCATACCTATTAGTATTACAGCTAGATACACCTATGACAACCATATTGTCGTAAATAAATTACAAACTACACTATCCCTGTTTTATGTATTCCTGAGAATATCTAAAAAACGGTCAGAATGATCGAAAATCATTCTTGAAACAAACCAGTAGACCTGGCAAAAATTACTATTATATAGATGCTCTATGGAGACTTATAATATCGGTTCATTAACATTCAAATATACATACTTTAATGTTAATAAATTCATATCCATAAGTAACGTATAAACCCAAAATATACATATTAAAGTATATACTCCAATGTTAATAGACCCATATGCATAAAATATCTATAGAGCAATATTGATTTAATATAAAAATGTAGATTTTAAAAATCTGTTTTGACTATATAGTTGTAACACACTTATACTTATATAAGAATACGTAAACGATTGGAATTATAATATGTCACTTAATTATATCAATATATTTAATTAAATGAATGATATCTAATTAAGGAAGACACATTATATAGAAGAAAGAAGATTGAGCTGAATAAATTAAAGATTGAAATAAATGTGTTTTATCTCGTCAATGACAGAAAGAAAGCCTCTTGAAGTATTGAACTAGTTTTATGTGCTTCAATGGGGCAAACTCGTGACAGCAAATTTCGACGAATATATCTATTTAGAAATGTTTCCAAGCTTTTTCTTTACATATATGTCCTTTTATATGTCGCAAATGTTAAGTTAAATTATTTTTTAGAGTTTTACATAGTAAATAGTAATCATCTGCGTAAAATGTATACTTATAAAAGCGTACACACAGTCAATTTGTAATGCTACAAAATGTCAAAGTATAAAAAATAATACAAATTTCCAAAGAAATTCTACAATAAATAACACCATCAAAAGATTAATCGTACATAAAATTCACCTTTTTTTATAGTTTGTCTAGATGATATTCAATTTGTATTTTAATTTTATTATCAAAACTTTGACTTCACTGGCTTGTATAAAATGAGACATTCAAAAAAGATTATGTGTCAATTCTAACCCTAAAAGTAATATGTTTCGGTTAATATATATCAGAGGACTAGCTAAGAAAAAAGGAAGTGGGACATGCTTGTGGGACAAATCAGCTTGTGGCACATATAGTAGAAGCTACAGTTACACCTATAAAGATTGTTTCTTGCAGTAGGTATAATAAATACTACCGTACCATTCTACACATCTGTATAAAATCAAGGTGCAAATAATACACATAGCCAGCTATATTATCATGTCCGAAAAGCACACCAAATATTAGTTATAATATTTTCTTACAAGGCTGAAATCCGGTAACCCAGCTAGGCCAAAACCAAAAATACACATTGCCTACCAAAATATATATTAAACAATCTAACTTCTTGGCCCCGAAATTTCACAACCTATATAATATAGGTGTATACCCAACAGCTGTCCATACAAAATATGGGAGGTATTTCGAGATAGACTATAGCGCAGTAATACTCACAATTATTTGTATGTGTATTATTATTTCAGTGGTTGATTGAGAAATATACATTATTGATTCTATAAGAATACGTGTACACAGTATTATGTACGAAAATAAATTAATGTGTGGCTAATATTGCATGTGATGATATCTCATTCGGTATATATTATATTTATACGATAGTCACAATAACTTCAGTTACTGATGTAAAATAAAAAAAATAACGAAGGTGATGTAATCTATAAAACATTAGTAATGTAATTTAATTTAAGACGAAAAATATATGTTAAAAAGCATCTATAAGTGATTGTAATAAAAGATGTCAGACCGTATAACCATTTAAATTTTTATTGACTTTCAAGTAATACAGAATTTTTAACATCTTAACCATCTCTAGATACTTTTTAATGTTTTAATGTGTAAATAAAGCGTATTTTTTGCTTTCTAAATATAATACAATACGACTACCTTTAATAGATATATTATGCAGTTAATTTTAAGTAATTTGACATAATACATACATAAATTAATATTTAAGTTCGCAATGTTTAGACAATGTCTACTGAGGATCGGTTGTGCCAACGTTATTGAGACTAGTTAATGTTATATGTAAATCTACGTATCTTAAGTCTAGAAGTGTTTTCATTTAAATAAAAGTACGGGGTTTATGCTGAACTCAATAATTAAAAAGTAACACACTACAAAGATCTAACAAGAGAAAACGTCTATCACTGAAATAATGTCTTGGTATCCTTCTGCGTACATCTCTTTTTAATAAGATTAATTCAATAAACTAAAAAACAAACAACTGACAATTCTTATTCTGAAGATAACGCCACAAATTAAATTACGTAAACACCAGGGAAGAGAAAGTAGAAGTAAGTCTTATAATCAATAAGCAGTTAGAAACGAGGAAAAGTTTCAACGAGTCGAGAGAATCAACGAATTAAATAATCAGAGACCAACTGTTCCAAATAATAACAAAAGATGATGTGTAAATTTTCGCAATTGCAGTATCGCTTAATATAGGAATGTTTATTTTTTCTAAATTTATTGAAGAAAAATAAAGCAGTAAAACATAAATGACATAAAAGATGTCATAAATTTTAGCAGACTTGTCGGTTTACAATCTGCAGAAGCAATTAATATAAAATCCAAATAATTCTCCTTTCCTTGAAACTTGTTTTCTTAATTCTCATCATTAAAAGAGTCCCACATCACTATCTACACAAGTAATCAACTCATTGTCCACCTCAGTCTCTGTGAGAAGACTGCAACTAGAAGACAGGCTCCAATACGTTGAAACCGTCACAATTTAAGTTTAGGAGTATTCCATTTATTTAAGAGATCATCTTAATCCACCATATTGTAAAGCCTATACGCCTTTTAAATCTCCCTTAAACCAAACAACAGTAAACTTGAAAAAGAAAAGAAAATGAAATAATTCTTTAATTTGTTCTAGTGTTTCTTTACTTGAAAAAATAGATACAGTTCACAGAATAATACAATAAATTAAATGTATTATTAAGACTTAACAATGATCACCCTAGAATCCAATTAAATGTGACTTAAATTACAAATGTACACACAATTATAAATGTAATTTGTGCACTACAAATATCCATTATAAATAATAAATTAATTTCACGACACATAAGTCAGTAATTAAAAATATATGAAAATAAATATGAAAAAATTATTAAGAAAAGAAACTTTTACAGAAGTAAGTACCAGCTAAAGCTGCAAATATTACACTAATTATTACAATACACAATTGTAAAAACAGATTTACATAATACGATTGGCACGTGTCACTGGCTAATTTATTCTCCAGATGTAAACACAGTGTATAGGTACGAATCAACAATACCTAATGTAAGGCTAATCGACATTAAACAAGGCATTCATGTTTAACATTCATTGAGATATTTTTCCTACTTACCCCTTGCTTTTTTACACAGTCACTATTTGGTTTACATATGGGCAGCATAGCTAATGTACTAATTATTGCGCCACACAAAGACAGACTGACACTTTAAAGAAAATTCCATCTCATAAACGGAAAAAGTGATTTTGAAAGTGTCAGTCAGTTTTTTTTCAGACTAGATCTATCACTTCTAAATTCAATTCAAACATGACTGCCTATATTAGACGTATTTAAATGTCACCCCCTTTCACCTCCATAGTGGTTTTGTAATGTCGGCTGATATATTATTATTGAAGATAGAAAGACCTCATGGTTGGTACTACTGCTAACAAGCTACTTCTACTGCTAGATACAAGCTTGTTCTCTAGAACTAAGTACGATTACATCCAGCCAGGTAGGTGTACCGTTTCTAAAAGGGGGATACACAAAGCAAAATATTGTTAAAAAAACTCTATAGCTAGACACCCGGCATTCAGTATGTATAGATATATTACAACACACCACATTCTAATATGTCAAATAGAAGTTTATATAGCTACAAACATAGTTAAACCAGCCATCATAAGACAGAGTGGAATATATTAGAAGAGCCAACATTTTCTTACAACAGACTCTGGCTTAAAATACAGTCAACGAACTAACTAAACTATGGAACCTGCAATTGTCATATTGTTAGTTGAAACTTCTACATTGTGAGTTAAGACATGATGCAAAGAAGAGGTGCAACTGATTTAATAACAGCCACTGTTTCATCGTCTTTAAAATCAATTTTTCACTACATACAAGTGGTTCAACATAACTTCAGATATATTAATTATATTCATTTTATGAAATATAACATAATAAATGGAAGTTTAGTTAAGGCTTATTTGCATCTAACTAAAGTAATATTAATATAGATCTCACACTCAAGACCGCTATTTTAGGTGAATAAATAATTATCGGTATAGGTTTGTAGTTTGTATACATTTGTACATCAAGCATCCAAAACATATATAAATTAAGATAAAACGCCTGCTAACCTCATAATATCTTCTTATAGTCGACACTAATATAGTAATGACGCCATACAAAATACACCACAGGTTTAACATCAACAGGATCTACGATCTACTCAAAACGTGTACCTTCATTGCATTAATCTGAGGTTACTTCGCAAACTGACGTATAACAGTTCTACTTGGTAATAATATACTCCGAATGCTCTGAGGTTTATAAGGTAAAGTTCAAGAGTTTAGAAATGCGTGAGAAAATATACAGCTAGCACGGTTGAGTATATAATTTATGCAGGGTGGTTTCAAAAGAGTCGTCGGTCTCCTTTATTTTAAAAATCTTTTAAGACTGATTACCTTAAAAAATAATTATAAGGTAACTAACATTTATAAGATAAAGCAAAAGCCACAATACAATAAATGTTTCACGAAAGAAAATAAATCCTTGAGATGTGGCGAATCCTTACGCTTGCATAATCTTTTAAGAAATAACCAAAATAATTTTCCTAATAATATGATTATGCAAGTGAGACTTCTCAAAAGCTGAAGAATTTATTTTCTTTAAAATATTTTCTTTTACTATTTTATTTATATTTTTAAAGACCTCTACAAATAAAAAACACCAAAGAACCTTAAAGAACTTGTACAAACCCTGAAGAATATTACGAATAAGCAGCACTGCGGTTAATAGCATTAATGACTGCAGCATTTATATTTGAATAATAAATTAAACCCTAAAATTGATATCAAAAACAACATTAAACCAGTAATCATTCAAATATAATGAGAAATGTTTCAACTCATGCAACAAAATTGTACAAGAAAGTGTAACAGTTAATACTGTAGCTATAAGCTTAGTACGGGTTCTTAGGCCAATCTTTGTTTTGAGATTTTATCACATTTTATCCGAAAAAGTGACTCCAGAAAAACTGTGTGCGGTTTATGAAACCTCCCATCAATACTAATAATTCTGTATAAAATGAAAATATTTTATCGGGAGTATTTGAAAAATAATCCATTTAAGTGTAATATATATATATGATTTTTTTAGTTTTTAAATACCATTTAAAAGTGACTCCAGAACAACTATATGCTGTTTAGCAATCGTAGTTGTATAGGTAACAATTGATTTTAAAAATGAAATCATTCTATGGGGTTTCAGAAATATTATAGACTTTTGTGATTATAAATATAATCCTTATAAATTAATATTATCTATTTTTTATGATAATAATGATAATAAATCGATGCCTGACACATATATAGAAATTACATATAAGAAATATCTGATAAATATTCATGCATATTTAAATTTTAAAATTTCAATGCACATACTATAGCAGCACAAATATATGATTAGTTACAATCATGCCGACAACACCTCAAACTTATTAAGATTGTCGAATAAAAGTGTGTCTCCTTTGTCATAAAAAATGTAAAGATCTACGATCGATAAGTGTTGCCGAACATGCTGTGATAGAAAACCATCTTCTTGTTGGTCATGATTCAGATGATGACAGGCTACCACTTGTAATCTACAGCAACTGTAGACTTATTATAGCAGAATATTCAAAAGAAGATTTCAAACACACAATAAATGTTTTTTATTATTCAGAAATTGGCGCAATGCCTCGTATCCTCGAAATTCAAGCAAATGTACATGTATACTTTGTAATACATCCCGAGCTACTATTATACCAAAAGCAATATCCAAGTCGAAACAACGTTATCAGCAAACTACTCCATCTGGTGATAACAGCAGCATAAAATCCCGTGCAATTCGTATATGTAGTTTTTGCTTGACAGTTTTACACAAAGGCGCTGCCACAATTGCTTGAACGCGACTTGACAATTTTCAAAAGAATACCTCGGTGTCACCAAAAGAAGAAGAACAACTTGCTACTCTTCTGATACACGACAAAATGAAAGCATCTCTATCTGCTGCTACTAGTGTCAGTGTTGAATTATCTAGTCCAAGAGATCAGCCTTTTATCCTACAATGTGGTGCGAGCGTCTCAGCAGAAGAGAAAAATAAAGATATATCTGCAAATAGCATGTCTTTGATACAAAACTATCTAAATCTGTCAAATAATCAAACTCCTAAACTTGCCACCCATATGCGAACGGCATCATCTAATCAAAAATGCATTGAACCAAATTAAAAAGACAGAATTAAAAATTAAAAACAGTTATTTGAATGAATTGTTTTCTCTGTCATCTAACACGAATTTTCATTTTGGTGACAATGCTAGTGATATTACTATCAAAGAAGATCGACCAATTGCAATGATGTGAATAAAGTTATTGAGTCTGTTGAAGAAAGCAAAGGCAAAATAGTATCAAATGTCAAAATTGGAATTGATGGGGGAGGAGAAAGTTTTAAAATGTGCCTAACTTTAAATAGTAATGTTGCAACTAGTCTGAACAGCTCCAGACAATCGTAATAGCAATGGTGTTGTAGTACATATACACAAGGACAGCGGTGTGAAAAATGATCATAATCGGTCTGGTTACCAAAATTCCAGAAAACTACACAAATGTGTTGATTCTCTGGGCACAGTTGAAATTAGATTCTTTGAATATACCGTATAGTATAGCCAGAGATTTAAAATTGACGAATATTCTCATTGGTCTCATGGCTCACGGCTGCAATCACCTGTGCACTTGGTGCGATGTCACAAAGGAGATGAAAGCAAAAGTGGAACATTTCGTACAATTGGAAACATCAGTAAACTATTCTGGAATGGGGAAAATTCTGGTTCCGACTGCTGCAAAACACCATGGAAATGTTATTCATCCGCCCTTATTCAAACAAGATGATGAAAAACAAATATTAGACATTATTCTTACTCACATTACTACACCTAAACTACACCTACGCATTGAACCAACGACTACCATATTCAAAGGTTTAAAACGGGCGTGGGAAGAAGGTGCCAATGATTGGCTAAAATTATCAAATGTCCAAGAAGAATCGTACCATGAAAATAGTTGCCAGACACTACTCCAAAAGGTTGCATAAATTACATTATCCTCTACAATGTCCTAATACAGAGTATATTGAAGCTTTCGAGAAATCCAAACTGCTGGTTGGTGGATGTTATGGAGAAAATCTTGCTGTATACTTCGCACAAAAGATATCTCATTTCGAATCAAGTTACAAAAGCCTTGATCTTCGAATCACACCCAAAATTCATGCCGTGATTAATCACATTGTTCCATTTTCTCGGAGACGGAATAAAGAACTTAGCTATTGACCAGAACAAGTGTCCGAATCAGTTCATGCAGACTTTCAAAAAACCTGGAACTGGTATTCTGTCAGCCAAGTAAATCTACGTTATGGTCAACAGTTTTTAGTGACTGTCAGGGACTATGCAAATAAGCATGTGTAATGGTGTTAAGAGACATAACTGCTATTCGTAAACTGATGCTTTATATTGTTTTATGCTTTTATGTTTTACTATGCCTGTGTATATTACCATATTTTTACTGATCGTTATTTCCAAAAATTTTCTGTATTTCAATGTTTTACTACATATACATATATATACATATATATACGTATACATATTTATTTGATCGTTTATTGAAATATTACGGCTAATTTAATTAAACACTAGAGTTATCAAAAAGCATATCCATTCG
>JAYRBW010061141.1:0-10477 GCA_036023295.1 Invenusta paracnida | reverse complement strand
GATTCGTATTCAGCACCATCAAATTAGTTAAAAAACATAGTTTATATTCAAAAAACAAAATTAGTGTTATACAGTGTTATCGGTAGTAAAATGTCTCATGACCAAAATGCGATTTTGTGTCTCATATATTATAGCTATTTGCACCAAAATAAATAGATTGGAAAAAACTATTCATTAATTAATTTTACTGCTAAGTTTGTCGCTATAAATACTATCATATTATATAGTATTTATTATATATGTATTATATATTATATTATAATAATAAAAATAATATATATTATTATACAGCATATATATAGATACTATGCTGTTAAATAACCATTTTTATTCGTCTTTTCATGTACACTTTTACTGTCTACTTGTCTGTAAAATATAATTTATTGCCTGTATAGGTATATATAAAACTGTTTTACTATAACATAAACTGTTTGCCAGTTTAAAACAGTTTTTAAATATTAGATATTTTGTCAAAGCTAGAGGGTATCAAAATAGTAGTATTGAACTGTATACAGCATAGAGTAATAATACCAAGAAAGTTCACTCGGTCAAAAAAGCATAAATATCTTTGTTTAAATATTTAAAGTTTGTCATTTATATTCCCACCAATGCGATGGTAATTTACGTTCTAAAACAGTATAAAAGATCGAATTTCAGACTGGCAAATGTACATGATATAAAGTATTGATATGAAAAGTACAAATATAGAAATGTGCGCCTGAAATAAAGCTACAATAATATGTAATTTATAGAAGTATAGCTGGAATAATAAAGTTTTTCGATAGCGGCAAATAACTAGTTTTGTGTACTTTTAAGCCGTAGGAATACGAAATTAAGTGCCCGCACAATATAGCCTATGCATACCAAATAATGTAGGCAAAACTTGTTATTTGCTGCTATCGAAAACCTTTATTATTATTTAAGCTATACTTCTATAAATTATATATTATTGTAGCTGACATTCTGATATATTTGGTGCAGTTTCAAAATGGTGGATTTTCCGTTTGAATCAAGAGTGAGCCTTCTTTACAATCTTATATTTTTTGGTCATTATAGAGTGGACCAAATATTTATGGTTTTATATGACGTTATTTTTACTTCTTTATAGCACGTGCTATTAAATATAACTATTTTCGTTTTGATTGAATGACTTATTTAAATTTCATTGAAAACGAATTTTTATTAATAATATACCACTGAACACTTTTCATGGGAATAAAGTAGTATGTTACATTAAATCAGAGGGAGGTAATTTTTTTTAAATTAGATTTGAAATCTACATGGTCGAATTACTTTGTATGTAAAGTTTGATAGATGTGTACATTCAAATGCGCTAAGTGAACTCTCTTGGAATTATTACTCTATATGGTATACAGTATCAATAAAGGTGAAATCCGTGTTTAATTACTGAATCGATTTGCACTATCTAACCATTCAATTTTACCTTTATGTACATAAATAGTTACGTTTTTCTTGCCACCGAATTAAATCGACTTTGAATCTCATGTATATGCATTGATATCTCGAATTTGGTATGATTTCACTTTCAACCTCCACATCAAAATGTTGAGGTATTATTTTAAATTGAGATTATACATCATGTTACATTTCTTCTTTGCCTTAAAAGTAAGTTATATTTACTTCTTTAAAATTTGAGCTGTTAATTATTTAATTGGCTATTGTTCTTGCATACTTTTGGAATATATATTATATACTAAGTCTCTATAATTATGACGTCTTAATAGAGGTAAAAATAAGGTGCGTTGAGACGTCTTTTTACGGTCAAAAGTGTGTCTTAAAATGCGTTTTGTGAGATTTGTTTCTAGACGTTCTAAGTCGTCTTAGTAAGTAGGTGGTGATCTACGGGTTGATTATAAAATACTGGTATTATTTTTAACGTTTAATGTCTTAATCGTTAATTAAAAAATATTTTTGACAAAATTAACAAACATTGAATATAATTTCTCCTATTGAAATTAAAACAAATGCACAAATGTGTGTAGAATTAACGTAAAATAACCCAATCAAAATTTTGAATATATGAAATGATACATTTAAAAAAAGGTAAGAGAAAAATTAAATAAATAACTTGAAAATATAATTACAGGTAAAGTTTGCTTGAAAATAAGAAAAAGCAAGATGCAAAACGTATAAATCGTTATAATGCTAATGAAAAACACAAAAATTGATAGAAACATGCAATGAACATTAAAAAATTAAACATGTTTGTGGATAAGACACTAACATAATTAGATACCGTCACATGAAACAAAAGAATGTAAGTGTAAATATGTACAAATTCTGCAAGTTAATAAAGTTTGTTATTGCATTTCATTTATTTAAATAGAAAAGTTAAATGAAAATACACTATATATATATATATTATTATACATATGTAATTATATATAGCGGTGTTAAAAAAATTGCCTTTTTTATTGGGAGCTACTGCACACAGCAACAAATATTATTTGCTCTAGGGTTATCTGTAGCTTTCTGTTGCTAATTGTAGATATGGAATAAGTGGAAAATTGCTTTCTTTATAAATATTTTGTGAATATTTTTGAATTTGAATTCATCATAGATACATATAGATTTGGTTGATAAAATTTAAATTATGCATGCGACAAAAAATAATATTATTGCGACAGAAGCAACAACAAAGCGTATCATCTTGATATATTCCAAATTGAGAAAGTTGTTCTCTATAATTTTCCAGGCATTGACGTTGGCTATAAGTCTCTAGGTGGTTCCTAGCGGCAACAAATTGCAACCCTCGATGGTTTTTTGGTGATTTTAGTGTTCGTTTAAAATGAAACCTTGCCAATAACTTGGGAATGGCGAAAACATATTTGGTTCTAGTTTGTATTCTGAAAATTTCATTAAAATCTGCTAATATTAAAGGCCTCAATTCTAACCACAGCTTCAAACAATAGATGGATCATCGATAGGAATGGGGAATATCTAATTCGAACTTTATTGTTCATGTTTAAGTAATAAAATTGTGTATATTGTAATAGTTAATCAGTGTTGCGTAAATACACTCATGTTTTTCTAAAAAAACTTTTTTTTGTGAAAATAGAAAGCGCAATTTTTTTGAAGACCCCTTTACATATATTATAATTTCATTAATTACAGAAAAAAATTGTATGTATATATTATATTCATATTTTTTATATGGAATAATGTGTAATCATCCAATTTCAACATAAATTATACATTTTACAAGTACCATGTATAAGTACCATTTATAAGTATCATGTGAAATAATTGTATTTAGTGAATGAAATTAAAGAACATAATAAAGCTACTAAGGAGAACATTAATCTTTAGGAAAATGCTATGGTTTATTCAGATTATTTGTAATTGTATTCAAGCTATATGTTTAAACGATTTGCAGACATGGTGCTAATGGCTTTGTAAATGTAATGAACAGGTATAACATGCCTTTAAATCGTTTTTTATGCAATGAACTCTATAAAAGGTTAAGAAGTAATCAATAAGTGAGGAGTATATATATACTTCATCGGTGGCAGCTGTGCCCAAATTTTTTTTAATCAATAGTTACCTGAAGCAAATTAACATGTATTCTGTGCGTGAATATACAATGTAATTAATACAGAACAGTATATATATTATGTACAAATGTACATGTTATGAACTGGTTAATGGACTCCATGTAAATCAATTAGAAAGCATTGGGTAAATTACTAACAATTCGTAAAAATAAGTCAGAAAGACACGTGTCAAATGTTAGTGAGGGATTTGTAGTTTAAGGCAAAATTTTGTGACCACAGAAATATAACAAATGTAGGTAAGTGTCAAATCTGAAAGAAAATAAATTAATTAATAAAAATCTAAAATACTACAAATCATAAAGTATTTAATAATTAAACAACGTACATATATATCACCATTTACAAATCAAGTTGCTTATATTACAATGTTATAATATGTCCGATTGGCAAATATTACTGATATATTATTTTTATAATTGCCAAACTAATATTTGTCAATTATAAAAATTATAAACAGCAATTTGTCAAATTTAATTGTAATTATAATTGTTATACAATAAAATGGACAAATTATTGTTCACTTATTTTCAATTATATTAAAAATACTGAAGAACAACAAAGTTATGTGAGTATTTTAGCAGTTTCTTCTGTACATTTCGATACTTAATTTTATCATATTTTAAAACATAAATTAAAATCTCTAAAGGATATACGAGCATTCCATACAATAAATACAATAAAAAATATCAACATATAAGTACAGTATAAATGCATAAATTTTCTCATATACAGAAAACACTGGCTCTTTAAGACTATCTATTATAATTTTGTAATATATAATATTTTCAATTTATACAAATAATTGACTTTCATAATTACTTTCTAAGACTTTCAATAAATAAATAGCTTGTGCAATACATAACATTTTCTATCATTAACAAAATACACAAATGTTTTAAACTGATTTTTAGATCTTTTATACCCCATACAAATAATTTATCTATGTATAGCATATAAAATTATAAATTATTTTGAAGTTACGTTCTCAGCGTTACATTAAACAAATCTAGAATAGGTACAAGGAAATTATAATTCTAGTAGTGATAAAACATTTTAAAAACACGTTTCAGTGCATGCATTTAAATATCTATATTCACATCTAAAAATAAAATTATGGTTAAAAAATAAAACTGTTAGACATGGTTATTACCGTTATACAAATAGCATCATTTTGATTGAATAGGTACCCAGGTTCCAGTTTGTCCCAACCATATATAAAGACCAAAATAGAGAATAAAGCACATTATAAGAATAGCTAAGACGCCAAACATAATGTCCTACAAAAGAAAGGGGGTAGTTTATATAGAGTTATATTAATATGGAACATTAATCTGTAGTTTACTCTGTATTGTGTTGATGAACGTTTGATATCAGTGACTGTCTTTTGAGCTTTGAGTAATTTCTTCGCTTTCTTTTGATCTGACATACCTACAAATAAAAATTGGATGAATGTTTTCAATAACAATAAATTCAGTCGTATTAAATATTGCAATTATGTAATTAAATAAAAAATTACAATAAATATAATTATATAAAACTGATATGTATAAAAACACAAGTGTATACTTATTATCTTCCCAGTTCACAGAAAAATAAGTTAGGTTCACTATGTTTTTGTTTAAGTTACATGGAGATTTGTAAACCTAATTTTTTTAAAAGCTCATGATATCAGGAATAAGAAAATCTATGTTTTTAATTGCTTGCACATAGCTATGGAAGCTATTTTTAATGTTTTAAATGGCCGCCTTCGAAAAACTATATTTTCGCCATATTTCCTACTGTTTGTGACATAGAGTGCTGATTTCAACGCCTATACATACATTTTTTAGTAGTAAGGAACCTAGTGGTACTAATTAAAATGCAGTGAATGAAACCGACATATTGAATTCAAATTAGGCGCCTGCATTTTTAAGGTCACAATTATTTTCATAACAATTATTTTGTTCACTATGTAAAATGTGCGCACTGGTAATAATTAGCATAAAACATTCCATTTTTTTATTGTATAGTCAACTAAAAACGAATATAAAATGAACATTTGAGACACTAATACTACAAGACTGTATTCTTCTTTCAAAGAGCCTGATTGAGCACTGAAACAAGTCCATTGGAATCGAATTCAACTGGTTCACAATTTTATTGTCAAAGAAGTAAGCAAAAGATAGATAAATTTTGACCTTTTACAATGCAAGTAACCAAGTAATTCTAAGTAATCATTAACGACTTGAAGGAAAAACGACATGCGAGATTGTGACAGTGTATGACTTCTTACTACTAAATCAATCATTGACAGACATTGAAGTGATTGTTCAGAGGTATTTTTTCTGAAGGTAAGACACACATGTACTGAAAGCTTCCGTCATTTCCTAAAAGTTCTGTGGTTTACTCCTTGCAGGTACTGAGATCTTTCGTTTTGGAGCAAACAAACCACTCATTCTTTTTGAGAAAATTTTCTGAATTGTCAGTTGCAATATAAAGGGTCAGTTGCATATAAAATTATTAGCTAATAATATTAGCTAATAAAAAAAACCAGTTGCATATAAAAATTATTAGCTAATAAAATATATTAACTAATAAAATATTAGCTAATACATTTTATTAACTAATGAAATCAGTTGCATAAAAGTATAATACAATTTATTAGCTAATATTTTATCCGTAAATGAGTCGCTCAAATGTATTATTCTAGTTATCATAATAAATACCTTTTCAATCCACGGTATAGTGCATATATTCCAGTATAATTCATGGATAGTGACAGCGATAGTGACGTTGAGCATGTGCAAAGAAAAGAAAGAGTTTTTTAACACAGAATAAATTTTAATTTGACGGAGAATGAACATAAAGAGAGGTTTCGCATTGATGAAAATATGGTGAATTTTATACTTAATCGTATTGACGGTATTCTTCAGCACGCCAATAGAATAAACTTTTCATTAGATTCAAGGCAACAATTGTTACTATGTCTTCGTTTTCTATCAAATAACGGATTTTATCATTGGACTGGTGATGCCCATGGACTTCACAAAAGTATTGTATGTCGAGTAATTCGATCAGTGGTGAGAGCTATTAATGATACCTTATTCAACGAGCTTGTGAAGTTTTCTGTCAATCATCAGAATACGACACAACAGTTTTTTGCTATCGCCAATATGCCAAGTGTTTGTGGCTTGATTGATGGATCACTCATCAAAATACAGTCTCCAGCGGAGCACGAGCATCAATTTGTGGATCGCTTTGGGAAACACTCAATCAATGCTCTGTTTGTATCAGGACCCAATCTTGAATTCTTCTTCTGCAGTGCTCCATATCCCGGGAGCGTCCATGATTCTCGTGTGTTGCGCAATTCCCTTCTTTTTGATCTCGTCGAACATGGTTGGAGACCATTCCCATCTGCAGTGATCCTTGGAGATTCAGCTTATCCATGTAATGATTGGCTCATACCACCAATTCGTGCAACTCGAACAGCAGCGGAGGAAATTTTTAATAAAGCACACAAGTCTACGAGATGCGCCATCGAAAGAGCCTTCGGTTTGTTGAAGCAACGATTCTCTTGTTTAGAGACAACTCTTCGAGTGAAATCACTGGAGTACGCTTGTGAAATAATTAAGTGTTGCGTTGCTTTGCACAACTTGTGTATACATTTTTATGGTGTCCCGGACAATATTCCCATCGATCCCGAGGTCATTGCAGAAAATGAAGTTAACCCTCCAGTTGAAGCAGCGGGTGAGAACATAAATAGAATGCAACAACTTATTCAATACTTTCATGATCAATTGTAAATTATTTATTCTTAAAGCTATCTTAAGTTTGTCTTTACTTTCATACAAATACTACTTTTGATTCATATTCCTTAGAAGTTTAAATCATGAAAGAATACAAACATGAACTATTGTTTGTTCTTATGTTATATATACATATATGTTATTTTGTTAGCTACTGTTGTATGTTTCATGTTCTGAATTGCATTAAATAGTAATACAAATAGAATAAGGTAAAAATAAACATTAGAAGTCATATGTTTTTATTATCCAGACATATTATATTGAATAATTTAATGGGGAAATAAAGACACGTTCTAAGCAAAATTAAATGAATACATGTGAGTTTAATAAAAATTGCAATAATCCATTGATTTTGACTAATAAATTAGAAATCAGCAGTATCAATATGCTTTACATTTAAATCAGATTCTTATTTAAGAATTTCTAACTCAAGTTTACGAATAACAAGCTTTTCTTTTTACTTTCAAATGTTCAAGTTCGCTTCTTTCAACTGCGGCACCTGTGTTTACCACACGCCTCTTCTTACTTGGTGGCTGTTGGGGCGTAGAGTTACACAATACTTTTTCAGTAATTGAAGCCTCGTTCTCATTGAAATATGATATTGTAAACGATGCACCATCCAAACTAAAATCAAACATATTTGGCTCCAGCATCTTCAGAACCTGCACCTTCTGCACCGAAGCCTGCGGAACAGTCAGAGTTTCTTTAATACTAAGACCAGCGACAGTCGGACTCTCTTTCCCAATAATTTTCTGAACGAGTTCGTCTGGGTGCTCAGACTCCTGGGCTTCCTCTCCCGTTCGTTTCGCTTTGGCGATCTTAATAAGCGTCCTTGATCGAAGGTTTGGCCATATTGCGTCGCGCAAATACGAATATGACTTGTCGAATCCATTAGCTTCCAAACTGCAATATAACTGAAAAAATATTTAAAACATAATATTAAATTAACATTTTAATTTATTTATACTTTCATATTTTTATTTCTTCTCACGCTTGCACTTTCTTCTTTTTCCAGTCTTCGTTGTCGTCAAATCTCCCAAATAAAACGTTTTTTTCTTTGATTAATTTCAGAAATAAATAAACATTTTTGACCGGTAGTTAAAGGCATGTTTATAGTTATAATTTAATAAGAGATGTAAAATTTTAAATTATTTTAATTTAAATAATGTTACAAAATATGTAAAATTGGATTATTAGGTGACTGATTACTAAACAGAAAGAATAGCATAATTTACGCGGCAGACGCACAAGCATTTTACATACGGTATTTTCTTTAATACTTATTGTTGTATTGTTGTAATGTTATGACGTATACGGAAGCGCATCAATCAGATTATCGTTGTAAATGCGATCTCCATAATATATGGCTGTTGCGCGTCTCACGTGACTACTTAATTTTATTAGCTAATAACAGATAATTATTAGTAGTTTATGCAACTGAATTTATTAGAACTAATAATTATTAACTACTTACTATTAAAATATTAGCTAATAAATGCTGAAGTTTTATGCAATTGACCCCAGATATTATCTTATTAATTTCATTAAATTATATATGTTTTTCCTAATAATTTAAAAAATATTACACTTGTTTAATTTAAGGAATATTTATTGTGTGGAATATGATAAATTGGACCAGTTTCATGGGCGTAGTTCGAAAAAAATAATTACGAAGTCAAAACATTTACAAATTAGATTATTTTTTATTAATTTTCAATAAAAGGTCAATTTGAAAACTTCTGTTTTGAATTCATGTAATTTTTTCTCTTTCAATGGTGCATATATGCACTTTTTATTGATTGTTAACTAGTAAATGTTAGTTTATTAATTTATTAGTATTTTAGTTTTACTAGTAAGTTAAGATGACAAATAGATTTTGTTAGTTTTAAGTACAATTAATTATCAAATTATGTAATTAGATAAATTTGCTCTGAAATGAAAATGTAAAACTAAATGAGTGATAATAGTTTTTACTTGGTACATGATGTAATATCATAAATGAACTGGTCAAAAGAGATATAGAGTGAAGTTTTATGAGTGTTCATTAATGCCTAGCCATTTAGGCGAGCTTGATCGGAGGTTGACCTAAAATATGTTTTCAATTTAGAAAGATTAGAAACACTTCTTTTACAAGAGCATGAACCAACTGAACTTGAGAGAAATACTCTTTACTAGGAGCTTATCGGTAATGTCTACATTGATAAGGGAATGTTTTGATTCGGTAAAATGAAGCATAATAGTTATCCTTCATTTCTGGCGGAACCTTGCTAAAAGTTGCATCTTCACTCTGGTAAAAAGAAACATATTTATTTGAAAAAATATACTTTGCTCTTCTTCTAAAAATCCTCTTCTATCGTTCAAAAAATTTGGCTTATACTGCTGTTGACCACATGATTTAGGTTCATATCATCTAAAGAATCATATTATCTAAACATCGATTAATACTTTCTTTCCAATACATTGATAGATTTTAAATTTTGAAAGCTCAGGACTTAGTATTGTTATTTTTATATGTACATATATTGATGTAATATAACCATCATAGCCATAGAGTAATAATACTATAGTTCACTTAGCGCATTTGAATATATAAATCTATCAAAATTTACAGAAAAGGTCATTTGGCATGTAGATTTCAAATTTAATCTAAAAAATGCTCTAAACAAATTGCCTCCCTGATTTATAGTAACATACTACTTTATTCCCATAAAAAATGTTCTGTAGTATATTTTTAATAAAAATCCATTTTCAATCAAATTTAAATAAGTAGGTAACTCAAGTCAAAACAAAAATAATTAAAATAATTATATTAATAATTATAAATAATAATAACGTCATATAAAACCATAAGTGTTTGTATAGGATTACAATATAACATTGTAAAGAAGGCTCACTCTTTGGACTCAAGCGGAAAATCCACCATTTTAAAACTGCACCAAAAATATAGAAAAGTGCGTCAGAGCGTCAGCTACAATAATATGTAATTTATAGGAGTATTATAGCTTAAGAAATATTAAAGTTTTTCGATACCGGAAAATATCTAGTTTTGTCTACATTATTTGGTATGCATAGCCTATATTGTACGGGCACTTTATTTCGTATTCCTACGGCTTAAAA
>JAYRBW010061140.1:0-10478 GCA_036023295.1 Invenusta paracnida | reverse complement strand
GCATTTTACATGTAATTTTTTTCAAAATATTCAACTTCAACCAATAATAATGAAATTTTAAATATAAAAACCTACCTACATGACAAGCCTATCCTCCAAATTTCGATGCTATATGACATGTATTTCTAGAGATATAGGTATTTTGGATGGGCCTAACTTTTTAATAATATTTTTCAAATATATATATTTTTCAATATTTATCCAAAATGCCTATATCTCTAGAAATACATGTCATATAGCATTGAAATTTGGAGGATAGGCTTGTAATACAGGTAGGTTTTTATATTTAAAATTTCATTATTATTGGTTGAAGTTGAATATTTTGAAAAAAATTACATATAAAATGCTTATCTCTAAAATTTAGTCCCATCCAAAATACCTATATCTCTAGAAATACATGTCATATAGCATTGAAATTTGGAAAATAGGCTTGTAATACAGGTAGGTTTTTATATTTAAAATTTCATTATTATTGATTGAAGTTGAATATTAAAAAAAAATACATGTAAAATGCCTATCTATAAAAGTTAGGCCCATCCAAAATACCTATATCTCTAGAAATACATGTCATATAGCTTTGAAATTTGGAGAATAGGCTTGTCATACAAGTAGGTTTTTATTTTTGAACCTAAAAAATTTAAAAAAAAATTGAATCTGGGCTGAATGTGAGCTGAATGTTTGCTGGAAGAGAAGACCTATGGTGCACTATCAAATGAAAAATAGCATGCATTTATACTGCATATTTACATAATTTTTTTATAGATTTTGATATTTATAACTGGTTTGTTTTTTCTCAATCCTTTTCATCTTGTTAGTTTGATCTATTTCTTTATTTTATCTTATATTTATATTGCATAATTATTCTTAGATCTTAATATATTTGGTAGTATTTAAAAAAATATGGTTTAGTGTTTTTTATTTTATGATTGTATTTTTTGTAGTAATTCATATGCTTAACTGCATTGATCTTTTTCTGTTAGATAATCTGTGGCATCATTTGCTAAACTGTACCAATGCTAGGTCCCCTGTTAGAGACCTAGATTTAGGTGAGGTAAAGGAGACTGGTTTGTACTAATCTTATACATGGACATTAGTCAAGTTACTGCCTTGGAGAATGCTTTTGTATTGCACACAATTGATTTATTTTTGTTTCTATCTTAGATATCCAACTGATATTACATTCTGTATAGATTCTGTACATATACATTATGTATATTGCTTTGTATATAATATAATATTTTATTGTACACATCTGGTTAATTAATTTTTTTAAATATTATAATCATTATTATTGAACTAGCATATTCCACTATAAATATATAAATGTAGATTTTTATAATATGACAAACCAATTTTGGGAATTATTTGCTTGTTTGTAAATTTATTATAACATAAATTATTGAAAAAATACAGTTATAAATTATATGCAGCACAGGTATATGTATAGCTATAATAGTGGCCTATATTTATATGTATTTAGTGGGCTAAATTCTTATTTTAGGAATATAATATAGACTAAATAGCATATGGTACAAATTAGAGGCTTTCATTACTGCTGTTCAGTATATGTATGGCTGGTCTCATTCTATAGTTGCATAATACATTGACATTGACCATACAGACAAGAATTTCATACATAATATGGTTTGTAATAAGATTGATGTTTGCATATCATTTAGAATACTGTCATATTTTAGTTACATAATAGTTACACAATGCAGAAAGCTCATACTGTCATTATCTGCTAGAAAGCTGCAATCACATTCCATGCAATATAATTCATTTTCCATATAATTGCTAATATGGCCAGCCAATTTTACTTCCTTTGTATAACTGCATAATTGAAGTATAACTGTTACCTAAAGCAATTGCCTTAAATGAAATTGGAGTATTATTTTGCATTCATTTATAATTATACAAGACACCAACGAATTTTATTGGTACTTAGGTATCAATTCCAAAATGATTCCATAAATGAATATACTAAAATAATAAATTGTTGTACATTATTTATTACAAAAATTGCTGTTAGTTGTATTAGTTACTTAATATAATACCTAGTTAGTTACCTATTTAGAAGTCTGATATATTTTTGCACTTATAGCTATGTGTGTACACATGAGGCATTATAAATGTGCCCGCTATACAACTAGTTTCCATTTATTTAATTAGCTGGCTAATTTACACACATGATACATTAGCCAATAAAAAACAAGAATTAAAATTTTCAGTAAAAGTATGTAGGTATACAATTACTTGAGATTTTACATAGCCAGTTCTAGCAGAAACCTTTTGAATACAGATACAAGAAATGTTTTGGAGTACATGTAGAAAATGTGTTGTTCATTAAGTAAAAGTGTTTATAATGCATATTGTTCATGATTACAGATATAATACACTTCTTGAAAAGTTTCCAAGTACCTATAGAAAATGTGTTATTGCATGGAGTTCTATAAACTTATTCAGACACAACTTGTTCTGTGCATATCCTGAAGCGCCTTTGTTTCACTTGAGACCAAAAGCCCTCAATCATGTTTGTATGTATAGTTACATTGTATAGATTGACAAAAGTTTTGGACATTTTTTATGATGGTGTGACCATAACCTTAACCAAGCTGCTCAATTCAGACATATAAGGCCCAAACATTGGAGTATATACTGGTGCAAAGCATTATATTTGCTATAATGAAAGGCAGAAGGACATTGGTAGTTTGGCAATTCACCTGAATTATAAATACATTATGGAGATCTGTCATTTCTTTCAACTTTCCAAAGCACCAAAAACTGAACAAAGCAATGGTCCCTTTTGTATTTAAATACCTAGAGATATATATGTATTTTTTATTTGATCACTTTAAATGCACCAGTTCATTCACAAATTCATTCACAAAGATATTATCCATTGAAATCACTCTCATTCTAAAATAAATCAAAAATTGAACCTAAAAATTCTATTTACAAAATATAAAATTGTAAAAATACTTATTTCTGATTGATTCTGGGTGAAGTATGATTGATTTATCATCAAATAAAATTTATATTTACACCATATCCATCTTTTTATTTGAGTTATATCTAAGAATACCTTGTTCAAAATGCTACCATATTAGTATTATTTATAGTTTCATTTAAAATTATTTTTTTGCATAAAATTTGATAGTTTAAGAAGAGTACATACTGTTGAGTACATTACTTTAATTAGTATATTAAAAGTTTTATTTATTTATATAGTTTATATATTTTTCTTTACTTGTGACTTATTTTTATAGGATAATAATAATGGAATAATAAAACTTTATATACCAAGCCTATATTATATTTTTTATCAACATTATACTTCAAATTTTAAACTGTAAGTAGAATGGTGTTAGCTACACAGTACCAAATTTATAGTTTGACTAGATTTGTATTCAGATTTGTATTAATTAAATACAATATGAGCACAAAGAATTTAACAAATAATTACTTATATAAATCTTACTTATAAATTACTTATAAATCTATTCTTTTTATATATAATTAAAAAATATTTTATTATTATTGATTTAATTAATTGATTTTTATTTTGGTTTTTTAACTTTAACAATTATAATTTTAAAAATCTAATAAGTAAATAATGTAATTAAAACTATTTCATTTATTTGCAGAATTTACACAGTAAAATCTCAATAAAAATAATCAATATATATACAATAATTTTCTTTGCAAATAATATCAATAATTATAACTTAACAAAGTACTGTGCATATATAATTGTTATAGTTTGTAAATCTTAGTAATCTTTATTGAATTTTAAAATAATACCATTATTTATATTCTTATCATTTTGATTACAAAAAGATATATTCGTTTGTTGAAGCATACATTTTATTTTGAATTGTTTACCATTCTGTGTATTTATATATTACGATTTGAGGTATTTTATTGTGTATATAATATCATTTTTATTTTCGTCCAATTACTTCAGATTTCTACCAGATCAGTATGGCTTATGCTTATTTTAAGGCCAATAAGACAAATGACCATTCTGTCTTTGATCTCTTCTTTCGAAAAAGTCCCTTTTCTGGTGAATTTACCATCTTTGCTGGCCTTGATGATGTCTTACAGTTTCTTGAAAATTATCACTTTACAGAATCTGGTAAGTGAATATTAAGCACATCTGCTCGATAGTATGTAGTTGTACAGCTTTTAAAATTTACATAGTATACTATACTTGCTATTAATGCAAAATATATTTATTTTCATTAATATTGAGTCCAACATTATTATAGTGTATATTTGGTTTACTGTGTATTATTAGTTACTGCATACCTGTCATTGGGTAACTTTTTTCTCTTATTAAATTTATACCTATTATAAATCAGTATCATAGCAAACACCAATAATGCATACATTGTACTTTTAACAGGTTCTCATGTGTTATATATCTATTACTGATAGTCTATTAATAATTCCTTCCATACATAACATGTATTATATTGTACTATTTTACCGCTTACCTCTCATATATGTTACTATTAAGATAATGTAAATTACATGATTTATTTGTTTCAAAATAATCTGAGTGTCTTCTACTGGATAAGTATTATATACATAAAGATTTATATGACTTTGCATTATCAGAACTGTTGAGTAATTAAACACAGAGATTTCACTCTTATTGATTTCATATACATCGCGCTGTAAATCTTTATCAATATAAAATCGTTTTATTTCAATAAATTTTATGTAAATGGGTTACAAAAAAGTAGTATTAAATATTTTTATTACATTAATTTTAAGATCTATTTTCAAACAATTTTAACATATTTAAGTTGTCTTTAAAATGTAATTTATGTCTAAAACTGTATTACAGCATAATTTGTTTAACTGCTGTCAGTTATTAAAACATTATTTTGCAAAAGCTTTTAGGTATCAACATATTAGTATTGAACTGTATACAGAATCAATACGAGTGAAATTTGAGTGTTTAATTACTCTATGGTCAGAACATTTATAAGCAATATAGTACTTCAAACATGTATATATATATACATATACTATGTATGTATTTACCCATTTGATTCATATAAATATATTCTCATAAATAAAGTGAATTGTCATTGATGTATGTGACAAAATCTTATATATGCAGTATACTTTTTTCTTGAGGCCCTAACAGTTCTTTATAATGGTGTTTGACTTGACCTTTTATCTTTTCATTCATACTGTTTTTCATACTAATTTAGTTGGTTTTTCATTGTATGTAATCATTGTTTAATTTTAATTTTTCTCTTCTCTGTAACATAGTAATTTAGTCTTAATCAGAGTGTTATCTTCTCTTATCGTATCATCTGTTCTACCCTCTTCTCACTTTTATTTTCATCTTTGCTCTTTACTCCTTTCATTTCGCTGCCCTCATAGGAAGATAATAAGGATATATAGAGAATGTCGAATAATATATTCTTACTAGCCACCTCGTTTTATCCCGTGGGCTTCAATTTCAAAAAAGCTTTGAAATCAGTGAACCTTTAGATTGTTTAGCTGGCATTATTTTAATTATTAGGAAATCTGCTCTTATGACTAGATTTTTTGCTTTTAACAAGAGCTGGACACGTTTGTGTTAATGTGAATTGCTTCTCCAGTAAGACTTTTGTACAGTTCAAAGCCCCCTCTTCTCCTCTCATCCTATCCAGACATCAAGTACGTTGAGAAGGCGCTTGGAGGGAACATCGATCCCAGTTTTCTCAAGTTCCTCGCCGACATCACCACTCAAGAGGTATCTCTCTGGGCTGTGAAGGAAGGTTCTGTTGTCTTCCCTCGGGTCCCAATCATCAGGGTCGAGGGTCCCCTTGTCATATGCCAACTCTTAGAGACTACACTACTCAATTTAGTCAACTATGCAAGGTTTGTACCTGCTGGACAAATTGTAGCAGCACAGAGAGATGTTGAAAAATCATATATACATAATTTTTTTTGTATATTTTATTACAGCGGCTTTTTGCATAATAATAGCTGCAACAAATAAATATAGGGATAATCAAAAGTTGAAAGTAACAAACGTTGCATAAAATATACATAATTTGCAGGGGAGATCTAACGATATATATTTTAAGCATATGTATTTTTTTCTACTAGAGATTTGTTGAAAACCACAAGAAAACGTTTGTGAAGAATCAGTATTTATCGTCTTTGAGATTATATTTGCAAAAGTATAGTATATTGTGGTTTAGTTATTAAGGGATATGCATCAAAGGATATACAAATTAATGTTATATTTATGTATGCCTTTTTTACCTCTTAGAGTGGAAGGTCCTTTCGTGATGGTACGAAGTTTTAGTGTTTTTTCTCTCTCTAAAACTACATGACAAAGACAGACTGAACTGGTTGCCATTGTAACACGTAAATTCATATAATCAAGCTTATAACTTGTTTTAAGCAACCAAATACAATACAATTCTTTAGTATAATTGTTGCTAGATTTTTCTTATTCTTGATGGTATTCAGTTTAATCGATATGTTTAATTGATCAATCAGTTTGATTTGATCATGCATAATAAGTTATACAGATAGTTATTGAAAACCAAATGTAATGGTTAAAAGTTCGCCAGAAAATTTTCTGTTATTGGTTATAATCTATACATAATCTATTTCATTATTCATGAATTATTTACACCCTCTTTCCTTCACTCCGTTCAGTTTGGTGGCAACGAATGCAGCTCGTTTCCGATTGGCTGCCGGGGATAAGAAACAGCTGCTCGAGTTTGGTCTTCGACGTGCGCAGGGGCCGGATGGAGGCCTTTCCGCTTCCAAGTTCTGCTACATTGGCGGTGAGTGTGTGCTCTGGGTTCCATTCATTGAGTTTATCTACTCGTAGATTAAGCCATACTAGTATTAAATCCATGCCGTTACAACATTATTATAACCATTGAGTGATATATAATAATAGAAGCTATTTGTAACATTTATTAAGCATAAATTCTAGTTTCGTTTTATTATTTTAAAAATTTTAAACTTAAGAGGGTTTCTAAAGTACTAGAAATTTGTATTAAGTTATGACAATTTATATATATACAATTTATATATATCTTAACTATATATTTAGGATATAGTTTCGAGTTAATCCTATTCATCTTAATTTAGTACTATTCTAACTTCTAAATATATTAGACTTATGAATGCTTCAAATTATACACAGGTTTAGAAGTTTTAGCTTTTTGTACAATGTCGAGTTACAAGATAATATTTATTTTACGAATATAACAGCTTCTAGTTACGACCCCCTGTTTTCTGCTGTCTACAACAGGTTTCGATGCAACGAGCAATATGCTTGCTGGGAAGTTGTTCGACATACCAGTGAAGGGAACCCACGCTCATGCTTATGTCACTTCCTTCATGGAGCCGGCTGAAATACAGAATACGGTGGGTACATCTTCCATCCCATTCTCCACTCTCCTCTCCACCTTTTAAACCCACCACCACCCCGGTTATGTATATCTCTACTAACAATAGGGGGATATGATAGAGATAGCCATAGGAGCTATTAACTTTCTTTAAATAGATAAGTTTTAAAACTTAAGTCTGAAGTGTGATTCCCAAAACTTGACTAATAATATTGGAAAATTAATATATAAAAAAGTATTTTTGTGTAGTACACATAATGATATATTTTTTAGTCATTTCATGTAAACATACTAAGGTATTTAAAGGAAAAAGTTACGAGAACTCTCCCAATTAATACTTTTCTATTAATCCGAGGAAAACCATATGCACGCAACATTTAAGTTTATTTTATTTTATAAAACAATTATGAAATACAAATTTTATTCTATTTTTGAATTTATACAATTGAAATACACACCTATCTATAATTTGTTATGCTTTTCGTTCATTGCTGCTTACTATGATTTCAATACTCAATGGAATCTTTGTTTCAATCACTGATCAACAACAAATTTGGTGTCTAATGTATTTGAGCTGAATTAGGACAATTTTGATGCACTGAATCTATGATTTTGCTCAATTAGGTCAGCATTTTGATATATAACCTTATCGATTTTTTAATATTTTTTTGCCTGTTTATTGTTAATGAAGTTATTAAAAAATTACTGTTTTTTGTCTATTTATTGCTCTATTTACACTGACAAATAGTTGTAGCCATTGTAAAAAGTTAGGAAAGGATTTTATTACTATTTATATTTAAGCAAACACACGGTCCATAGTATGTAAGTATGTATGTGTATGTGTCTTTTGTGAACTGATTTCTGTTTACCTGACTTCCCTCATTTAATTTATCTATTACGTGTATAATTGTCAAGTAGACATATTTGAAGCAATCAATAGGTACTCCTGCGTGTCTTAATTCTAATTGGTTAATATGTATAAGTATATATAATTTTTGTAAATTGTTCATAGTTTATAATAGAAATACTAAGTACCTAAATACCTAAGTAAGTAGGTATATTGCATACTATTAGCCTACTTGATATATTATAACGTATTTGGATTTGAAAGACAAATATATCTGTAAGTTAAAATAGTTATAAATTGCAGTTTATAAAATCTTCTTTGTAAATCTCTCTACTTCTTCCCAGTAGTAGGAAGGAGTGGCACGACTTCAGTCACGTGACGTAAGGGGGCGGGGGTGCTGAGTGGTGCTCAGATGCAATTTGAGTGCGGTGCACTTTGGAACGACTGCACCTTACTGAGTAGTGGGGGGGGGGTAGTCTCGACCAATCACGATCGAGTACTGCCAGCCAATGACAAAACAGGAAGAGTATAAAAGGAATATGCGCGTCTTTTTTTTTTACTATTTAAACAAAACTGCGCCAAATTCAAATTTAAAAGTGCGTGGGATTTTGTGGGCACCAAATTAAAATTATTAAATACACGGGAATATTTTAATTAATTTGTCTATTTAAACAAAATTCTTTGCGACAAATTCAAATTTACAATTCTTTTCGCCAAATTCATATTTAAAAGTTTGCTGGGTAGAAAAAAAATATATAAAAACGATTCGACGCGCGCGTCTTTTGGTCTATTTAAACAGAACTCTGCGCCAAATTTAAAAGTGCGTGGGATTGTGTGGCGTCAAATAAATTGCATTTTTGTCTATTTAAACAAAACTATTTGTGCCAAAATCAAATTTAAAAGATAGCGGGATTATGTGGCACCAAATTCAAATTATTGAATACGCGGGAATATTTTTTTACGGAAATTATGTACCAGTATTAAATCGTATTTAAGGGGAAAACTTACTGGAACACCTAAAATTTTATACTTTTCTATTAAACAGAGGCCAACCATATTTACGCAACAATACATAGGTTACATAATTACTACTTGTTTTAAATTTAAGTAGTATAGCTATATATAACTGTTTTTTTTTTGAGAAAATTAAAAAATTGCAAAATGATATAACTAAATTTCAAAATGATTCTCTATTTGAATGCTAAAAATACGCTAAACTCCTTAATGATTCCTAAAAGTATGCTAAAAGTTCTCTACTTATGCTAAAGATATGCTAAATTCCTAAATGATTCCTAAAAGTAAGTTAAAAGTTCCCTATCGGTATGCTAAAGGTATTCTAAACTCCTAAATGATTCCTAAAAGTTCCCTACCGGTATGCTTAAGATATGCTAAACTCCTAAATGATTCCTAAAAGTAGGTTAAAAGTTCCCTATTGGTATGCTAAAGGTATGCTAAACTCCTAAATGATTCATAAAAGTTCCCTACCGGTATGCTAAAGATACGCTAAACTCCTAAATGATTCCTAAAAGTTCTCTACCGGTATGCTGAAGATATACTAAACTCCTAAATGATTCCTAAAAGTATGTTAAAAGTTCGCTACCGGTATGTTAAAGGTATGCGAAACTCCTAAATGATTCCTAAAAGTTCCCTACCGGTATGCTAAAAATATGCAAAACTCTTAAATGATTCCTAAAAGTATGCTAAAAGTTCCCTAATGGTGTGCTAAAGATATGCAAAACTCCTAAAGTATTCCTAAAAGTTCCCTATTAGTTAGCTAAAAATACGCTAAACTCTTAAATGATTTCTAAAAGTATGTTAAAAGTTCGCTACCGGTATGCTAAAGATACGCTAAGCTCCTAAATGATTCCTAAGAGTGTTAAAAGTTACCTACCGGTATGCTAAACTCCTAAATGATTCCTAAAAGTATGCTAAAAGTTCCCTACCGGTATGCTAAATGCGGCGTTATATAGTATAATATTGGACATGTGCCACAAAATGCGGCATAATTATAAATAGCGCTAAGTAGATGTTACAATTTATTGTACCTATGTTATTTTACGCTGTATTTTGTAGCACATATCCAATATTATACTATATAACGCCGCATTTAGCATATCTTTAGCATACCGGTAGGGAACTTTTAACATACTTTAGGAATAATTTAGGAGTTTTGCATATCTTTAGCATACCGGTAGGGAACTTTTAACATACTTTAGGAATAATTTAGGAGTTTTGCATATCTTTAGCAT
>JAYRBW010061139.1:0-10479 GCA_036023295.1 Invenusta paracnida | reverse complement strand
AACGTAAATTGTAGTTTACCATATATAAATTGAGATAAAAATTATACCTACGTTACTAGAATGTATTAAGACTATACCTACTATATTTGAATCAATATAAAATGTGGCTTAAAATATTTCAAATAACAAATGTTGCGACTTTCTATACTTAAAATAGCATAATTTGTAACTTTCTATACTCGAAAACACATAAAATGTAGCGTAAAGTAATTAAAATTACATAATATGTTACCTACTATACTTAAAATAACATGAAATGTGACTTATTATACATGAAATAACATAAAATATAACTTATTATACATGAAATAACTTGAAATGTGACTTTCTAAACTTACAATAACATAAAATATTACTTAAAATGTCTGGGAAAGACTTAATAAGTCACATATTATGCAACATTTTATTTATTATAAGTTCCGATTTACTGGGATGACGTCACGCGTCATCATCAGTTCTTTTTCCCTGGTTACTGCTTGATTTAGATTTGCGATTTGTTCATTAAGTGGTTTTCTTTCAGAAAAGGCGAGTACAAATTTGAAATAAATTATGTATGGTGAGTGAGGTTCTATCATTTTCTGGTAGGTTCGGAAAAGCTTTGTTCAGAAGGATAAGCACTCTGTCTGCATATGTTCCCAAAGCTTCGTTGTAAATTTGTTTCACTAATGCGAATTCCCGTCTACTTGCAGGAGTCGCATTTTGAGGAGCAAATCTTGCCCGTAACATATCTTGTAATTGTTGAAAGGTAGCGTCATTATTTGGGTCACGTGCATAAACCGTATCGAGAGCAGTTTTTCCTAAATATTGGAGCAGAAATCTGTGTTGTGTTTGAGGGTTATTGATTCTAGCGAAATATTGGTCGAGATCTGTTATACATCTTCCAAACTGTACTTTAGCTGGGTCAAATATTTTGGGCTGGAAAGCTTGATCTCTGCGATTTAATCAATTTGCCTTTTGCCAATTCCCTTCTTCGTCTAACCTCAACGCTCCCAGTTTCTGTTCAATTTGTCTGACACGATCATCCATTCGTGCACGTGTAATCATACACCTTAAAGAATACAAAACTTCTTCTTTGAATTATGTTTTACAGTGTCAACTGTGTCAGCTGTTTAGTTCAAAGAATATTCACATGATCGTGGGAGATATGTGAAAGAAATAATGAGATGTATTGGTAGTCTTTATGTTGGCGTTAGTTAACAGTACTGAATATAGTATGTTGAAATATATATAAAAGAAATTTTAAAAACGCAAATAATGTCGGAAAATTGGGATAAAAAAAGACAAATTTAAATGTCACGTGACTCGGAGAATTATTAATATGTCAACAAAACTTTATACGAAAAATTTGTAATAAATATAATACGCATGTAACAAAAATTTGTAACCAAAATTTTAACCAAAAAATTGTTTAGGTTACACAAAATATAAACACTTAGATATGAACTGATTGTCAGTTTGAACGGTAAAAAGGGGTTTTGTGTGCGTTCACTCAAATGTTAAACAAATGTCTTATATCACATATAATGATGTTACCAAAATATTGTCAAAAATTGTCAACTATTATGGGTGCGAATTATAACTTATTCAACAAATGGTAATCAATTGTATGCATATAAATGTTTGTTATATAATATATGCAAAATGTCTTAGTGTCACGGATTCTATACGATTATTTAATTAGATACATGCATCTATGGCCACCAATGTAATAAGCTTGTTATAACTCTCTTTAGCAACGCTACTTATACGGTTAAAATAATACTTCTACACGCGAAAATCCTGGGGGTTCTTCTAATGAAACAATCTATTTCCCTTAATAAACCACAATATAAGACACAGATGTTGTATTCTTATATAACACAAATCAGTGACAGTGATTTAACAGAGTATTTATTATAATTCTTACAGTGTTTCATAGTCAAATTGTCAATAGGGCAGGCACAATGCGAAGCCGAGTCATTCATTCTTTGAATGTCGACGAGCTGATAAAAATACAAGATAATGAGTTGTTCCGGACACTGGGAGTCGCTGCGTTTGGCAATTTCCTGATAAATGGTGGCGAGCACGTATGCTGGCTTGCACCATCTATTTTAACTTAATATGTTACGATATATTTGTATTTATAGCATTATACTGTTGTGGTGAGGCAATCTTTAACATGTTTCTACAAATGTTCTTTTCTGATTTTTCTGCTCTTTTTCGCTCTATTTGCCCCCTCCTTACCAGTGAGCCAAACTTGACTTCGCCGATCGATATTTTAGCTATTCGATTAATCATGGCTTAGCTTTTTTACACAAAAACTTCTCTCTCCTTTTAATTCTCCGCTAGTTGTGTATATATTAAGCCTGCAAAATCGATATTGTGCTTCGCCTTAACTTATCCTTTGTCGACTGTACTGGCGCGATTTACAAGTCTCTATTATAGTCTACTTCTAGTCTACACTATCAGCTGTTTACGATCTATCTCATCGAGTAAGAAGGGGGGGCAAGTAAAGTAATTACTCTATGATTTATCCTATGCATTGGGATCCTACAAGTGAAACATTACAATTATTGGTAATTAAATTGGATTATCTTTTTGTAATCAAAACGATTATCTATACTATTTCCACAAAGTAAGTCAAAGAACTGAAGTGTGGGTTATATATAATAAATATATATATATTTCTAACAATTATAACCCGACAAATTATTCTTCAAATTTCAATTAAAAAATAAATAGTACTTAATTAGAACTAAAAATAGGGGTTCATCAATCATCAGCAGATTATACTAATATTTTTCATAGACTTTATTTTATGTTTTAGAATTTCAGACTGTCTATCTGCAAATTACAAGCAAGTATACTAGGCTAGACACAAATAGTCAGACTTACTGACTTTATATAGTCACAAATCAATCCAATCCAGGCATCTAAATTACTAATATCTCGATGATGCTCAGAACTCTGAATTCAAACACAATTACGTACATGCATGTGTCAGATATTACAGAATCTTTAACTGCCACAAATGACCATTAGCAACCAAGAAAGGAATATTTAACATATATGTATTAAGCAATATTGCCATAACCCTTAGAATTTCAGACTGTCTATCTGCAAATTATGAGCAAGTAGGGGAGACCTGGGTACATTGGGACACATACAATATTTTTGTATTCTTTACGTGTGCTAATTTTATTTATTGAATAAGATAACATCTAATAGAGGAAGCACAAGCTGCTATGAAATAAAAGTGTATTTTGCACTGCAGCTTGTGCTTCATCTATTATATTTTATCTTATTCCCTAAATATGCTTCTCCAGGATACTTACATCTAATTTTATTTATATAATAAACAATATAATCCAATCAAAATGCTTTATTTTACGCAGAATTTCTGAATACTGCGCGTTTTTATTAAGTGAGTCTGAGTAAGTAAGTTTCTACATGATTTTACCCTTTTTTAGTCCTATAGAACTTTTAATTTTGTGTGTTAACCATTAAAATAGTTATTTTAACTGATATTCCTCTAAATAATATATATAATGACTAAAGTTAATGTTATTTGTATTTTTTCAATACACAAGTTATTTTCAAAACAGTAGATTTCGGGCGATCTCGAATTTAAGGATGCCAAATAATTTTTTTCAAATTTCGTTAAAATCTTACGCTAAATAAGCAAATAACACATATAGCAATAAATTTACGGTTATCTACATTTTTTTGTTTTTTTATATATATATATATATTATATATCCATATATACCACTAAAAGTTGGCGGCCGCAACCACATCACGATTATCAAGTATCTCACTATCCTTTGCAATAGTATTATGATATATAATTTATTTTTTATTTACGTTTTATTTTCGCGTTAAAATAATTTAACGCGGAAAATTTAAATGAAATAATTGTAAATAAACTCTCTCATTATTTATTCTTATTATTCTATTATGATATTAATATTATTACCAATCTATAAAGTCAATGAGAAACCAAACTAAAAGGTCGTGAGTTTTACAATAAATGTATTATTAGCAATACACAAAAAAAAGTGTTTAAATATCTGTCGATTATACGTTATACTAGACCGGTTGTCTAATGCGTATCTTATAAACGAACTGGGCACTGTTGACTCTTTTTAGCTGGTTCTGATAGCTTTATTTATCACCAGAAATACAGCATTTCCAGGCACTCAGTGAATCACTGGATGCCAGCACAAAAAGGTCTATGTTCTTCGTCACTTATTCACCATAGGTACAGAGGTAATATATATATATATAAATATACGTACAAAGTCATCCTTTATTAAGACACAGAGATATGACTCTTACAAGGCCTGACCCACTTAACACTCCTAAAACACCTTACAAACATGCATGCCACACGTACACAAAAGTCACTCGGTAATATGGAAACATGCGGAGAAGTAGGAGGGAAGAGGATTGGGGAATGATATAACGTTGCCCTATATTCAGTAGTTTGCGCCAACACAAGTTGGCTATGGGTAGAGGTGACTGGTACACTTATAAATTATGTAACACTTGTTATTCACACAAAAGTGGGTTATGGATATTTGTATCAATGGACAGGTACTTTACGTGTATACAAGTAAAACGCACTTACAAATGTATACGTAACATAGGATCAATAATATAGAAGGATAGTTCACTCAGAATATCTCTTGAGCGCTATTGCTCAATTTAAACAAGAGGCGGATCACGACCAATAGAAACTGATCATTTACACTGCCCCCTCCTTCAAAGAAATCAGCCCCTGTTTTTGTCCAAACCTCGGTTCATTTTCTCTCTGACTGTCTGCGCGAACACACTTCACCATGTCCGTGAAATGCAGCAATTGTGGTTGCAGGGTTCTCACCGTAGAGCTCACGATGGTGGAGTCTGGGAGCACTCCCATCTCCTCCTCAGGGATGTCCTCTCCAGCCGAGCCTCTCATCCTGAGTTCGCCGATGTTGTCTTCCAGACCACGGCCCCCAGTCTACTCTCCTTTGTCGCCTATGGTCTCGGGTTTCATTGGGGGCGGTCCACGCTTCAGTCCGATGGGTCCCCTTGTTTCGCCTCGGACGCAGTTTTCGGGTTTTGGGAGAGGCAGCCGCTTCTCTGCCCGTCCGATGGTGGGCTTTCGTCCCCTGGAGGCCGTACTTCCCCACGGATGGTGCCCCAATGACGGCCATCTGCGAGAGAACTGTCCTAGCCGGCCCACTTTTGGTGATTATCCGCCATTCTGTTTGAGAATATTGTTCCCCTCTCTCCGTGTTGGCTAACACGTATAGGCTAGGCAATCGCTTAATCTCTATTTTAGATGCAAGTTCGCATATGATTTTGTTTGCTTCTGCTACTAACGGCACTAAACGGGAGATCGCTTTCTTCCTTATCCAAAAAGCTATACATTTTGCGTTCTAGTCAACACCGATGTTTTAAACTCGTCCATTTTACTTTCTAATCCGTTTAATTCAATTTTCAAGTCGTTTCTATTAACTAATAGGTCTTTAATGCCTGTTGATAGCTTTTTGCCAACGACAGCACCTCTGGCTCTTGGAACTCTGGTTCCATCTCGTCTTCCAAAAGCAGCTCCATGCCAAAATTTTCCTATTACACTAACCAGTTATTTTCTAGATTTCTTTTATATAGTTTTAAACTGTCCTATTGACTCATCTTGTCACCAAACAAATTTAAGTTCTCCTCCACGGCTTGGTTCTCCTGACTCACTCTCTTAAATTATGTCTTACTTAAGACACATACCAAATTTGCTGTCCCCCAGTCAACCCGATTGGCTGTGCGTGTTAGCGCGATTATTTATTGCTGCCTATTTTGTAGCTCGTTGCCTCTGTGATGCTGCGATAATCTACTAAAATTTCTAGTGTAACTAATAGTTACTGTCCCAAAACTCATTACATATATCAGAACCACATAGGCATAATGTATAGGTCTACTCACCTCATCTAGCATTTCGAAGCGTATTCTAATAGCCTACCTCACTGAGTTAACTGAATTAACGGTCAATATACGTTGTTAAACGCTATGGTTAGAAGCTTTATAAGTAATTTCTATGAGAGCATTGTCCCCCGTCTCTCTCTCTATCTCACTTAACTAAATTTACGATCAACATACTTTGCTATTTTAATCCGGTGTGACTTCCCCTTTCATACTCAATGCATGACTCTCTCTCTTCGCCTCCTTGTAATGAGAGCAGATTAATTTCGTGGCAAAGTGCCTGCGGCAATAATTTCTCGCAATTCTATTTATTGATTTTTGGTATGATTTAACTTGTTGCAAACGTTTGATCAAACTAATCATTTTTTGTTAATTTTGGATTTGCTATGTTCTGTAATTAATTTTTTGGATTCTACTAATATAATTTACATTTCCGTAGCTCAAATAATGAAGATTTTTTCCGCATAAATTAACTAACGATTAACATTGCCGAGTCAAATTTTGTGCAAATTCATTTATCGATTTGCCGGTATAGTTTACTGGTTGTTAACTTTTAACAAACTGAAGCTTTTTGCTACTTTTTAAAACTGCTATCAATTTAATTTGGGGATCCTAAAACTATAATTTGCATTTTTATGGCTCAAATAACGAATGTTTTAACAGCTAAATTTACTCGCTTTAAACACATTTTTTGTTGTACAAAGTATTTATCTTAATTACTTCTAAGAAACAATATTTCATTATATTCAAAGGCTATTTCTCTGCATCTGAGTTACTTATTTATGCCAGGTTGGAGACAAATAAGTAACCTTATGCTTACTTTATTCTTTAGCTAAATATATATATACATATCGTACAAATATACCTTTTATTTAGTTTATGCGATATTTATTACATTTTTCTTGCGAATTACAAGTTTAAAACGACGGTCTATTTAACTCTATTTAACTTTTATGTGTAACTGAGACATTATCAGGAACTGAGTCACTAATTCTTTCTAGCAACCGCACTGCTAGCAATATTATTACAATTACATGATTACAGATAAATAGTACGTATTAAGCAACACCATATTACTAATAGCTTTGAAACATACTTCCTTATAAGGTTTCCTTTTTAATTTTATGCGTAAAGTTAACTATATCTAACTTTTGTACATGTAACTTTATTCCGATTTCGATTATTTAAAAAAAATACTGGCTATAATTCTTTTTAATTAAGTATCTGTACATGCCAATTATCTGTGCCCGGTTGGCAAACAAATAAATTACCTTTACTTGCTTACTTGTTACATTTTCTTTGTACAAAACTATTGATCTTAATTTATTTCTAAAACAGTATTGTTTCTACTGAAAGGCTATTTATCTGTATCTGAGTAATTTATTTATTGCCAGGTTGGCTATTAATAGATAACTTTCTGCTAAATTTATGTTTATATAGTCCAATAACATATTTCTTTTCAGCTTCCTCGTATTCGCGGCCATGAATCACCCAAGGCCCAGCTTCCTCCCTCCAGCTTCAAAACCAACTCTCTGTTCAACCAATTTAACTGCCTTTCCACTCACCCACTGCCTGGCCTGGTCTCGGTTTTTCTTCTGTCACCCCACCATCTGCATCTCTGAGCCCTCAAAATATACTGGTTTATTATTTTACATCCCTTGTTCTTTTCACTAATTGGTATACTTTCTTAAAATATTGTTTTAGTCTCTTTTCAACTTAACTATCGACTATGATTCCTTTATGTGTTTATAATAAAGTCATCATGTTATTATTAGAATCATTGTTAACCATGACAAGGTTACTATTTGTACTATACGGTTTATTATTATTATTTTTTAAACAGCCATCCGCTCGTTCATTACTCCATTTTATTCAATTTTATATCGTTCTCAACCTATTTCCGATAAAAGTTTGCATTAATTGACCTGGGGTGTCTGCATTCTTCTCCCCTGTGAATTGGCTTCATTCGTTGAGAACGGCATTTTTCCTCCTATGATGTTTTGAGAAATAAGGTGCCATTTTTACAACATGGGATTTGTTAATGGCGTTCCTCCCCTCATACATTGCTCAATTCTCATAGCTACGAAATTTGTCACACAGATGTTTTTTTTTTAACAATCGTTACAGTGCCTTATCTATGCTAGTTATAACTCGAATTTTGTGTGTTCCTTTCTCTACATAACTTATACCGTATGCGTCTCTCTACGTTAATACCACATGTTAGTATTCTGAGGCTGTATTCTCTGTTCGCGTTTTCAACCATAGCTGCTAAATAGATCCGTTTGGTCTATGATAGCCCATAGTGAGACTTGATACTCTATCCTTAGTACTCTACTAGACAATATTAAAGATGATACTACTGATTAATACTACTAAATACTATACTATACTACTAAGTATTCCCGTTCAGCATTTTAGCTTTTAGGGTTTCCTTTCTTTAATTATTTCTGGCATTTTTAGCTGGCCACATTTTATTTCTACTAAAATATATAGCTCTCTACAACCATAGCTGCTAAATAGACCCGTTTAATTGGTCTATGATAGCCCATAGTTAGACTTGATACTGTTCACTATCCATAGTACTCTACTAGACAAAAATAAAGATGATACTACTGATTAATACTACTAAATACTATACTATACTACTAAATATTCCCGTTCGGCATTTCAGCTTTTAGGGCTTCCTTTCTTTAATTCTTTCTGGCATTTTTAGCTGGCCATATTTTATTTCTACTAAAATATATCTTTACCTGTTTCCTTTCTAACAGGAGAAAATTCCGTCTTCTCAAACTTGTTATAACGACTTAGGGTGACTCTCTTGGGTCTTTTTCTACCCTTGTCCAACCCCATTTTCCTTTGTTTATTTCTACTGTAGGCTCCACTACTCTGTCCACATAGAATAACCCTGCTTCAAAACAATTACACAGAACCGACTGTTCTGTGTTTAGTTTTGTTAGGCTGGTCGGTATGATCCCATCAGGTGCCGAAACGTGGCAGATTCCTTCATGTGACAGTCTTCAAATGACAGAAAAAATGTATTTATTTTATGAGAAATTTGAGCTTGATTTTTTAAAGTTTTTTCCCACTAATTCGTGACAGAAATCTTCATGTGACAGATATCCTACATAATCAACGAGTTTTTTCGGTCATTTGAAAAAAATCAATTTGTAAACGGTTTTTTTCGGTCATTTGAAGGAAATCAATTTGTAAATAATAATGAAATTAAATAATTTAGAACATTACAAATTACAAAATTAAAAAGATTAAACTTACTTTTATATCTTCTAAAAATTACAAATCAATTCATTCTCTGTCACAATGAAAGAATTCGTAACAAATCGGTACCCAAATATTTTTCTGTCACATGAAGGAATTTGTCACAATTTCGTCCCAAGGGGTACTTTTTCTTCCTTCACACAGTGCCATAGACAGTATTGAAGTGACAATATCTCCAAACGTAACTTGGTCACCCTTTACTCTTTGAACTAAATTTATTCCATCGACTATAGCAGCGGAATTTGGTGGGAGTTGGTCTGCTACTGTCACATTCTTCTGCAAAGTTGTCGGTAAGGAGGTTTTGTTTGTTTTCCTGAGTAATCCATCTGGGGTAGAGAGAGCCCAGGGTAGTGGTCCCAGGGGGTGAGAGAGGATTTCCTCCATCTTGAAATTGCACCTCTGTGCCATCACTATGATGCGACCTAACAGAGACCGGTCAACTTTCAAGATTATGTCCTTCCCACTTGTTTTCAACACCTTTTTCTCACACATATTTATGAATGTTTTAAGCTTGTTAGTTTTCATCAGATCATGAAATGGTTTTGCTGGTGGGTCATTCTCCAGTCTCTCATTCTTGAAAGTGGCATAACTCTTCTCTCCAATATTATATGCCTTAATGAGATCAGAGGCAATGTCTCTGGGTGCCGATTTTGCAGTAGAAATGCTTATGAGGTCTTGCTTCTCTATGAATGGGTTGGCCCAGGCTTGAATGAGGCTGATGACTGCCGACACCGTTTCCTTAATATTTTTTATTCATGGCTGCTGTAGGTCAGCATGCATGAGTTTTGATTGGTTACCATGTACCATGTCTCTTAAGTGTCCAAGAAATTCACTGCGGTACTCTGCTATTCTGTAGTACCTTTTGATGACTCCTGCTTTTACACTGAACCCTGACGTGCCTCCAGGAGACTGCGTGTCCTTGTTAACCGTAACTTCAATCGCCTGATCCACAGGTATCCGCCCAAAAGGATTGTTGATGGACCTCTGTACCGAGAACTGACCTTTCTGGAAGGTCTGTGTACATCAGGATTTGTGTACCTAGCATAGTTGACCTTATCGTATGCAAAACACCATGGGATCAAAGTTCTAATGCCATTGATGTGCAAATTCCAGTGCCCCTTACGAGAAGCACGTAGAAGGCCAAGTAGTATGTGCTCTACCATGTCTATATATGACATCCAAAATCTAAATAGCTCTCCATTGTTGTGGCGAAGGTATTCCAGAAAGTCTCTCCACAGGATCACCAACTCTAGTAATTGTGGACTA
>JAYRBW010061138.1:0-10480 GCA_036023295.1 Invenusta paracnida | reverse complement strand
AGGAGCGAGGATACGACCGTTTACTAGCGTCAACAAAAGTGGAATAAACGAAAACGAACACTGCCGCGTAGGAATACGGCCGTACACGGACGAGAGCAGAAATAGAATGACTATAACAGACGCGCGCATTTTGTATACGATTCTCAGTGCCCTATCATTAAAGCCTTATTCGATTCTGCTTAGTCGGGAGGGGAGGGGGTCTTTGTTCCAGAGCTCCACCTCCCCTACTACTAATGGGTGTTATCGTTAGCCTGGTTTTGGCATGAATTGTTATGTAAGTGATCTGAGTTATAAATAGCATTACACAAGGCAACTTACGAATATATAGTCAAGAATAGAATTGCTGCTGGTGGGTTGCAGTATAAGTTGTGAAAGATTGAAAGATGACCTGATATGACAAATAAGTTTTTATAGTCATCAAGAAACATTTTTACTTGAAAGAGCAGAATTAATGCCTTTTATAATATTGTTAATGGTGATATTACCATTGCTTACGACGATATAAGGTCCGAACAACATAAATACAAATAATAGAGATGGATAGAATAACACATATTTTCTTTAAAAGAAGAAAGAGTCCCTTCAATCTTACAAATTCTAGCGCTCTCGAATTATTCATTAGTCGATGAAAGAGTATGGAAAGAAGATCTAATTTTTACAATTACAAACAAAGGGGTCAAGTTCAAATGGATTAGTGGCTTCTTGGAAAAAAGATAAGGCGCGTTCAAAACCAACGGACGAAAGAGAACTATCAGACAAGTACTTTCTCAAAGAGCAGTCATTGGCCCTTTGCCTGTTATTTTTTACATGATACACATTAGATTGTACCCGATAAAACAATCTCGTTCAATTCGCAGATGATGCAACCCTTTGGACTGCGCACAAAAACATCAGTAAAGCCACTAAAAGCATGAAAACTGCCATTGATAACATCGCTATTTAGAATCTCAAAAAGAAGATGCTTCTAAAAAAATCCATTTTCAGCACTGATTCCAACGAGGTTAATTTTGAACCAACCACCTAGCTCCAAGGAAAAATATTTACCTTAACATCACCCCTCATCTCCTAGGTATTTTTTCTGGACAGATCCCTCTGGTTTAACCACTATCTACAAAAAGGCTAATAAAAAAGAAAAATTCTTGCCTGCCTCAGTAATAAAACAGTAAGAAACCAAATCTCTTAAAGATCTACAACTCTCTAGATAGAAGCATTATAGATTACGCGGATCCGGCATATATAGTCCTGGTCATTTAATATGAACATGGAGCATCTGGAAAGAATTTAGAATCATTGTATCAGATACATCACGGGCCATCTAAAAACAATCCCTGTCGATGCATTGAAGCTAGAGGCAAATAAAGTCTCCTATAAGACACACAGAAAACGACTCTCAATCCACCTGCTAAAAAAGACACCCGCCTTCCAGAAGATGAGAGTCCGCAAATGAGACAACCTAATACCGCCTTAAACGTCAACATCACTTCCACAGTATCCCAGTTGGCGACTTACACACAAGTTAAAGCTAGACTATTTTGGGACCCCATGGAGGAAGCATGATATGAAATTGGAAGTGTGCATATCCCTCATCTGCACTAGCAAGTCATCCAACACGGTCGAAGAATTAAAAAAATCTAGCCTAGACACGAATAACACAGCTAAATGCAACCATGTAATCTATTCTGTCTGCCGAATACAGAACGAAGGAGCTTGCACTGCTGTTCTTACGATTGGGAAACCAAAGAATACGACCATCATAGACACGTTTTTACCTCATCTTGTCATGAGGAGCTGTACGCTCTGTTTCTCGGCTTTACTTGGATAAAAAGAGAAACTACTAGCAGCTTATAATTTTCACCGATAGCCCGGCTTTCCTTTTAAAAGCATATCTAAGATTAAAGCAAGGAAACCATCCACTCCTGAAAAATTATTAACATAGTTCCCAATAAAATTATCCTGCAATGGATCCCTGGTGACTGCGTCACTCGAGGAATGACGCTGCCGATGCAGCAGCGACGGCTGTTTTTAAAGAACCCCTAAAACCAGGTAAAATAAAGCTTACCACCCTATTAGCGAACCACACACAGATAGAAGAAACGTAATACCTCCATCAAGTATATAAAGTGAATAGACGTAGCCTTATTGAACCAACTAAGAACTAGCCACTCTCTCCTCTTGAATATCTACAAGAATTTTCTCGACCCACGGTTGACCACCAATGCAAGAATTTCCCAGGTAAAATATACACTTGAGAACTGGCTCCTTGAATAGCCCAGCACCGACATTTTGTCTCTACACCGTGGTACCTAAGGACCCTGGAAAGAGTCACATGGTTGTAGAATTCCGTCATCATACCGGGTGTGAAACATGTTACTATTTTATATATAAACACCTTGCTGCTTTTTCTGTTTTGTGACCAAATTGTGAATAGGTATTGATGTTTGAATTGATGTTGTTATTCTGTAATTAAATATTTCATAATGTATTACAATATAACATTTTATAACTCCACAAATTGTGTTTGTTTAGATTTCACATTTCATTATTAATTATAAAAAATATACGTTATGCCACAAGTGAATTTTTATTGACAGAAGTCAAGCAACTAAAGTATAAGAATTGTGATATTATATTCAAATAAAAGAAAATTTATCTGCATAATATGTATATACTTTCTTTCTAACGTTTATGTTGATATTTCCAAAAAGAAAACAGGTTATAGTTAATTTAAATTTGGGATACAAAATTACCACAACAAAATGTATATCATATTTTAAGAATAAAACAAATTTTTATATTTTACTAACCTAGATACATACAATATTAAATATAAATATTTTATGTTTTACCTATAAATGTAAAACAATTGTAGTGAATGTAAAAATAACCGAAAGAAGATATTTATTACTGATACATACCTAATATATGTATATGTATCTTAGTAAACAAATAGTATGTTCCTGTGTTATTCTAGCATAAGCTTTTAAATTTTAGAATGCAGATTTTCGTAAATAATACAGAATATATATATATAGTATTCATATAGTATTAATAAGACAATAAAAATATACTATGATCAATGGTATAAAAGCAAAATTTACCGTTAATAAAAGTTCACATACAGTACAAAAAACATCTATACTGAAATACCAAAATTTTAATTTTTCCGTTATGTTCATACTGTTGCATTGTCAGCGACAGTAACCAAATATAATTATAGAACAAAATTTCTAATTGGTACGCACTTATTTATCCCCATGAATATCTAGATAGACTTACTCCAGTGATGTAAAAAAAATGTCGAGTATCTTTGAAATAAAATAACGCGATAAAAATAATCCATTTCAATTTTGATAATCTAAAGTGGCCCAGCAAAATCACAAACGTTGTAAATAAAAACAACGCAATGACCAATGTTGATGTAAAAATGTATCCGAGAATAAAGCAGCAAGAAATTGTTGATAGTAAGCAGTGAATCTAAAAATCAAACAGTATGAAGTTACAGTTCTAAGACATGTCATAGAAACAAATTATTTTTATGAAACTTAAAATTAGAGTATAACATAATTAAATAGTAATTAAGCACATTCAGTTAGTAGTATCATATCAAGAAATATATGAATTATTTCAAGTTTAGAGTAACACCGGTGTAAGTATTACTGGGGTGTAACTCTAACCCAAGCTTCGAAATTTTTACTGAAAACTGAAATTAACTTTTTAGTAAAATTTAGACAAAGTAAACTCCGCGAGTTAACACCGGAGTAACTCAGACTTATGTTACTTAAACCTGAACAGTTAAACAGTTAATTTTTTAAAAACGCCTATTGGATTTACATATTACAATGATACAATTATAATATATCCATTTAAAAGTACAATATAAAGCTATTTAAAATCGTTATAATTAATTTTTATATTTAAAAACTAATTTTTAGATGTTTAAATTGTTTATTACTTCTAACCACTTGGGGTAAACTAAATTGCGATTTAAAGTTGCAAAGTAATTTGCTCCATGAGTAAAACATCAAATATATCGTAGTAAACTTCATTCTAGATTAACTGTGGAGTAACACCTGAGTAAACTGAACACTAAAACCAGAATAAACTTTTGTCTGGAGTTACACCTCATGAGTAAACTTTACACTAACACCGAAGTTACTTTCATAGTTCGGTTAACAGCTGAGTAACACTTACTCTGGTACTACTCTAAACTTGAAATCACTTAATGTTCTTTGTAGATTTCCAGGTTATATTAACAACCAAGATACGGTACTACAAAGAGATATTACAAATATATCAATAACAAGTTTAGAATCCATCATTCTAATATATAAAATAGATACAAATTCTGCTAAAAGGACTTATTTATTAGAATAAAATTGTATTTTAGATCAATTATGTTATTAAATTAAAACACTTTATATTTATACTACACACGGATTCTGGTTTTCTATAATGGGGGTTGTACCTATTTGCTTCTGGTTATGAAAATTACAAATAGTCAAGAAAACCACAATGATCCAACCTTTGAAATTTTCTACTTTGTCATATTATTGGTACCAAGAGAGATTAGGAAAGCGCAGCTTCGCTCTTATTAGAGCTCATCAGTTAGCATAAAAACCCGATAGCAGTAATACACCAATCTAAGCAATAATTTACAAGTCTCACCACGAGTGTAGAACATAAATTTGCATATAACTATAAAAAATCAAATAATATTGTCAAAAAGTATCTATTAACAAATATGTGACACAAATAATAGTGAAGCAATTACCGCTAAGAACAATATGAGTAAAGAAAACCACAATTGCTCATTACTTCACTGACTATTATTTGTTACCACGTTTCCCTTAAACCACATTATTTGCTTAATAGATACTTTTTGACAATATTATTTGACCTTTTCTAGTTTATATGCAAATTGGTGTCCTATACTCTCGTATGCCTTGTAGAGTATTGTTTCTTCTTGGTGTACTACTGTTATCAGGTGTTGGGCTATCTGATGAGCTCCAATACGAGCAAAACATCGCTGTCCTAGTCTCCCTTGGCATAAGTAATATACCGAAGTAGTATATCTGAAAGGTGAGATTATTGCGGTTTTCTTGACTTAAGAGCTCTGAGCGATGATTGCTCATTACTCCACATATAGACATAACTTAGTTGAAGCATTCATACTAAATGAATATTAAATATTTAATGTGTATTAATTATATTAGTTAGGTTAACACAGGTATATAGGTGATAGGTATATATACAAACTATGGGTTAACTTCAGAAAAATTATGAATATACATACAAGTATATAATAACATAAACAATAAAAGAAAAACAATGTTTAGATTAATAAATTTCTCTTCCTTCTGTGGTCTTCACTCTTGAAAATTTTAGAAACAAAACTTTCTAAAAAGAATTTGCAAGAACAATTTCAAAAGCGTTATTGGCTCTATTTGTATGTAGCGATTAATGGCAATTATAAATAACCATGCATTTTTTAGTTACAAAATAATCGTACATTTCTTCAAAAGGAGGTGGGCCCCTTCTTGAATCTACACTGTATACATATTATATTTTTCAGCTAGTTTTTTTCTATACAGATATAACTCCAATATCGGTTATAATTTTTCTAAAACTTTTTTTGGTAAATTTTATCCTCAGAATATATCCTGGTTTTCTGTTAACTCGTTTAAAAAATGCATCCTTCTTCAATTAGTAACCAATCTAATAATTTTAGAGCTATCTATTGTACTTCCTTTTGTCGGTCACTCTTCAGTCCTTCTCAAACCTAAATAAAGTAACGCTTATTCAATAATATAAATTTCATATATTATACTAACGTTAAATCATTTTAAATAGCCGAGTATTTCTAACTTAAACATCGTGTTCTTCTTGCTATAAAATAGTTAAAATAAATGCTATCTCTTCACTAAAATTTCTGATAATGTTAATCTACACCTTTATAAAATGCAGCTATTGCTTCGCACCACCTTTCGTGTTGCTGTTTCTATATAATATCATTACTTTTTCTATTTTAGACACTGCAATTAATTTTCATGATCTTTATACATAAAGAAATCATTGTATATTAAATATAAACAACCTATTTTTATTAACTCTCTTAACCCCACGTACGTGGACCGATTTGTTAGGATTTTCTCTGTGAAGAGGGAGGTACCTAGTAATAACTTGTCGATCAATTTTTGCATTTAAGAAAAAATATTATTTACTTTACTTTATATTCTATGACCTGTTCAATGTATAGTGTAGTGTTCATACAATGAGTGAACACTACATTAGAATGTTGAGAGAAGAATTAATTCCCGATTTAGAGAGAAGGAAAATTCGTGGTTCTTATTTTCAACTGAATGGTGTACCAAGTCATACCGCCATTGCGACACAAACTTTTCTTAATGAGGCTTTTTCAAACAGATGGGTCGGCATATTCTGTTTTTGTGCCATTTTGAGAAGTCCAGATTAAACTTCTGCTGACAACGCATTGTGGAGTATTGTAAACGATTTGTTAAAAAACGGAATTCCGCTGGCATTGAAGCAATACGGCAAGTGTGCGATGCATTCGAAAAGTTTGACTTAAATCTTCTTAAGTCCATTCATTCACGGACTTATCGGCGTCTATCGCTTTGCAGAGATTTAGGAGGCATATAAGTCGATCCCTATGATATAAGTAACTCTATGTATTATGTTATATGTATGAATATCTACTGTTATAATCATTTTCTCTGATAGTATATCAATGGAATGTTTTAAATCACAAGCAAAGTATTTTTAATCTTATAAAATTTTAACAGCACTTAACAGTACTTCATATAAATCAATATCATTTTAGCGTTTTGCTTTTGAGGAGCTCGTTTTTTGGCTTTCATTTTTCCGATGGTTGTTGTTTTTGTTTAGATAATAATAACAGGGATGATCCGCCCTATGTATCAAATTTTCACATTTTTTCACCACTACAATCTTTTGAAATGTTTTGCTCTAAAATGCATTTAAAGGCCTATAAAATCATTATTACGAGAAACTAAAACAGTTAGAAATGGCTATTTATTTGGCTGTTTTTAGGGTTACGTACATACTGAAATTATTTTCAAAACATAATATCAAAAACATTTTTTGATATTTTAACATATTTAAAAAATAAAAAGAACTAACCATGCATCCATGTACATAACTAACTAACTAACAAATACACACTATCGCAGTTCCTTCATTTTTGGAAAGTTCTTAGAACAAGTAGTTGAGTTTGGCGCAGAGCGCCAAAATTTTTGGGATTTGTATTTCAAAAGAATGAATTTCTATGCAAAAATATTTTGATCAAGCATATTTCATTTTTTTTCACATATTTAATATAATGCCTCTATTTTTCACATTTTTTTAGAAACTCAAATTTTCACATTTTCACATAGCGGATCATCTCTGGAATAGAGTCTCATATTATTATACTGAACAGAATCGCATTTATCCAGAATAGAGTCAAACTAATACTGAACAGAATAGCTTTTACCCAGAATAGAGTCTCATATTATTATACTGAACAGAATCGACTTTACCCAGAATTGAGTCGAATAAATACTGAATAGAATAGATTTTACCCAGAATTGAGTCCAATTAATACTGAACAGAATAGCTTTTACCCAGAATTGAGTCAAATTAATACTGAATAGAATCGCTTTTACTCAGAATAGATTATAATTAACCGAAACAAATTGGGCTGTGTTCCATGTATAAATCAGGTATGAGAATGGTCTAGCGTGTCTACAGAAGAAGCATTTTTGTAAGGCCCTCAACCTCCTGGGTGTTTATGGCAAAGCGAGCAGCCGAGCCTCTAAAGCTAAATTTTTAGCTTTTAAAAGCTTAGAATACATTTAAAGGCATTTAAATTAATCGTAATTGTTATACCATACCAATATAAATATAGCCTTAAAGATAAACTCTTATTAAATAAAAATAGACTAGAGAGCCTTTAAGTAAGAATAAAGAATAGGGCCCTCAACAAAAGAAATTTAATTATGGGCCCTTTTATACAAATAAAGATAGATTAGGGCCCTTGAGTTAGAATAATAATGTTGTCTGGTGTCAAGGTAATGGCAGATATATGCAAATATGCAATTGCATACCAACACTTTCCGATTTAGCATACAATTTTAAAAACAATTTGTATATTTTCTGAAAAATTGTGTAACTAAATAATAATTATGTAAGGCACTGAATCGTCGAAAAAAGAACTTTAATTATGTTAATTAATATATGTCAAATTAGTCCATTAGTCAAATTTAATGCTTGAAGACTTTACATAATTCTACACATTTTCAATGTCCGCATTTTTTACTCTATGAAGCAGAAAATTCGATTTCTATAATTAGACACAAACAATGTAGTTTAAAGGGCACTTGTCAGATAAATATGTCAAACATATTACAACTAAGGACATATACAAGTACTAATAAAAATTTTCAATAAACATTATTTAGTTGTCCTTGGACATTGTACTGGGGAAATCAGATAAGATTTTGATTCTGAATGAAAGGCAAAATATTGCAATTAGGGGAAATTAGGATATTCTAGCAATTTAAAAACTATATGATCTTAAAATTAAATGCTGAAAATGATCTGGTACTTAAAAATCCTATTTCAAACAGACCAAGAAATGCTTCTTACACTATCTAATCCAAATAAACAAAATTAACTAATAAACATATCAATAAACAAATTCAAAGTCAAATTAGGAAGCAGACGAATCTACATACATTCTTTATAGTAAAGAATAAATGGATATTTGCATACAATATATTAATCAAACTGAAAATACAGAAATAAAGAAAGATTTCTTTGCTTTTATTGAAATTAAATTTACAACAAGGGACTATCTATCTAAAAGCATGCAAAGTTTAATAAACTGATACAATTTTTAATTATTATTAATTATAATAATTAATTTTAATAATTATTATCATCATATAATATATATAAATACACAATCCATGAAATACAAATATAAATTCGTATATATTTATACATCATACATACAGGGATAGCAAAAAGCAACAGTCAAAACTGAACATATATGTTAAATAAATGATTTAAATGAGATTGTATGTCAGTAGCACTTTCACAGATATTTGTTGAAAATTCTAATCAATCAGCAAATCAAGTCTCAAAAGATTTGCAAATCCCTCAAACAAGTCTATGATGCATAATAAAGAATTAAATTAAGGTAATCCACCACATTTATTTCGTGTATTAAATGAAGATGAACCAGACCACTGATCACAATTTTGTCAAACTTTCAATGAAATGTTTGCTCCATAAACTGATGACATAATTTGGAGTGGTCAGGCTAATTTTTCTATTTTGAATGGGACAGTTAAAAAGACACAACTGTGTTTACTATGCTCAAGATAACCCACATGTTGCCATTGAAAAACATGTCAATTCACCAAGCTTTACTGTATAGGCAGATATTTGTTATTTTATTATTGGACCTTATTTTTTAATGAAAGAGTCAATGCTGTAAATGTATCCATTTATGCTGAATACCTACACATTTCATGAAATAAGAAATGCAGCTCATCCACATGGTAATGAACCAGATTATTGGTGACAACAAGATGGAGCACTTCCCTATTATGTCAATGATTTACTGGAATCTCTAGATAATGCATTTCCAGAGCAATGGATTGGAAGAAAAGGCCCAGTGGAGTGGCATGCTCAAAGTCCTGATTTATCTCTGATGGATTATTCTGTATGGGACATAGTCAAAGGAAAGGTGTTTGCCATAAGAAGTGAAAACTTAAACCAGCTTAGAGGCAGAAGAATCCTGACATTCAATGAATTTGATCAGTTGTTGTGTCAATCAATTTGAAGATCTGTTTCTAATAAAGTTCAAAAATGTATTTAACCTGGCAGACACCACTTTGAGTAATTATTAATCATGGTAAATTTGCACATAATTTTATTAAATAATTAAAATACTGTAATTTGTACATAACTTATTAAATAATTATAATACTGTAATTTGCACATGACTTTATGAAATATGTATTATACTGAAACTTGTGCATTTTATCAAAAATAATAATTTTGATGGTTACTTTTGGCCATCCCTGTATAACAGATATATTATTATAAACATTGCTTATAATATTACTTGTATAGAATTATTACTATTAAGCACAAAGCATTAACCATTAAAGCATTTAAAATTTTGCAGCCATAACAATATTACAAAATATTATTTTTTCACTATATTACTTTCTATAAGATAAAATACAGCTAATAACAACCCTATGACATACACAACAATATAATCATATAGATATTAATACTTGTGGCCAGTAGCACTTTAGTAAAAGAAAAATAAAGATGAAAATTAGCTAACGTTTTCAATTGTATTATATAATCATCATCAGGCTGTAAACTGTACAAGAATGTGACAAAACATGGTTATATATACAACAAGAATAGTGCGCCGCTT